>OX344817.1:7500-17500 GCA_947034925.1 Eudemis profundana | reverse complement strand
TTTACAATAATTTACAAATTTTTTGTTACAATTTTTATTTTGCAAAATGCTGCTCAGATTTTCCTTAACTACTAGGGTTTCTATCTCCATTTCTATATTGTAACGCTCTATGCTGTATATAGGGCAGTCAAGTACTATATGCAGGGCACTCTCCTCTACACCGGGATCGCACACGCACGCCGGGCTCTCCTTGCACTTAAAGCGATTCAAGTACTCGGAGAACCCGCCGTGTCCCGTCATCACCTGTACCATGACATGGTCCAACTCTAGGGATTTGATTACTTTATAGGCTTCGGGGGCATTTGGGAAAAAAGCTTTGGTGGTAGAGGCCGTCTCTCCCTCTCTGTAGCGTTTGTTCCATTCGTCAATCGACTCCAGGCGGATTTGTCGTTTGACGAATGAAAGTGGGCATTTCTCGTAGTTTGGTCGAGTTTTCAGCTTTAAAGCGGCGTCTTTCGCAAGGGCGTCCGCTCTCTCGTTCCCCTCTAGCCCTGCATGCGCCTTTATCCAAAATAAGTTAATTATTTTGTTCCTGTTCTGGCTTTCTTGAATGTTCGATCTTACATGCATTGCCAGAGGGTGAAGAGAGACTTCATTTACCACGACATCAAGGGCAGACCTTGAGTCGCAGTAAATGTTGCAGACCCCTTCACTAGATTTTAGAGCCTCTTTTGTCGCTTCCGATAGGGCCAGCAATTCTGCTTGATAGACCGTGCAAAATTGGTCAAGCTTCAGCTTCCTAGTTTTGGTCTCCGCCCCGTTTTTCCATATGGAAACTGCTGCTCCGACCTTCCCTTGGATTTTACTCCCGTCCGTGAAGATTTTAAGACCTGGGTTGTCGTTCTCCTCCAATTGTGCACGGTCTTCCAGGCATATGTATTTGAGCCCGAGTCTCTTTGCTGGATGCGGTGTATCCGTGTACGGAACGGGCCTCTCCATATCGCGATCTGCGACTGCTTCGCGGGAATCACCTCTCTTTACACCATAAAGCGAGGCTGCTTCTCTGACCCTGATGTCCAGCGGAAGCAGTCCCGCGAGCAGTAGGGCCGAATTCAAGGACACCGTCCTGTACGCCTTTATTATTTTCTGCGCAAACCCCCTCTGGACTGCGTTAAGCTGTTTGCGGACACATATTTTATTGGACGCTGGTGCCCATGCACTTGACGCGTACATTATGATGGGCTCCACCACTGCGGTGTATATGGTCCTGATCACCTCGGGATTTAGGCCCCAGTGGATTTTCGCTGTTTTTGCCAGTTGTTTGTAAAGGCCTAGGGCCTTGCGGCACACATTGGAGACATGTATGTTAAATGTGAGCTTATCATCCACTGTGAGCCCTAGGATTTTTATCTCCCGAGACAGTCCAATGCTCACTCCCCCCATGCTCAAGAGTGGGGAGTCATAGTTAAGTTTGTTTGTCAAAACCATTGCCTTGGTTTTGTGCGGCGCAAATTTGAGCTTGTTTCTGACTCCCCACTCCCTCACATGCTCGAGGGCTGCATTGGCCTGTCTCTGGATCTCCAAGGCCGTGGTTCCCGAGAAAATCAGGACCACATCGTCCGCGAAGGCCTGGCAGTAATCGCCCCGGCTTTCTAACTCCTTCAGCAGCGGATCCAGCAGCAGGTTCCAAAAGGTTGGTCCCCCAATTGACCCTTGCACGCAACCTTTGGTTGTGTTCTTGGCGCACTCGGCTCCCGCGTACCTCACCCTGACAATTCTGTTGGACAGATAGTTGTCCACTAGGCGTCTCAGGTTCGCGGGGCATCGGGTCTCCGCCAACCTACATTGGATGGCTGGCCACCACGCGCTGTCGAAGGCCCCCTCTATGTCAAGTGATACCATTGTAACTATTTTCTTGGCTTTGAGCTCGGTTTTTATCTTCTCTAACATGACATAGAGGGAGTCCTCGGTGCTGCGCTGCGGCGTGAAACCAAACTGCCATTTGCTGGCTTCCGGTAGTATGTGCCACCTTATTCTTCGGACCATGATCTTCTCGAGGATTTTCCCGAGAACGGGCAGCAGGCCGATCGGTCTATACGACTTGGGTTGGGTGTAATCTTCCTTCCCCGGCTTTCGAAGAACTACCACTGCTGCCTCCTTCCACAGGGTGGGGAAGTGGTGGAGACTCAGGCACTTATTTATGAGCGCGAGAAAAACATCTGGGCACTGGGTGATTGCCGCTTTACAAATATCGGCTGTGAGGCCGTCCGGTCCGGGTGCTTTCTTGGGGTTGAAGCTGGACGCCGCCCACCGCAGTTCCTCTAGTGTGAACGGAGGGTCGCAATCCTCAGGATGCGATCTCTCGTTTACAGTTTTTGCTGCGGTTCTGATTTGCGCGTGATATGGGTTGTCGTCCAGTGGATCATCCTGTGGGAAGAAGGTATCGGCCAGCAGTCGCGCCGATTCTTCATTCCCTAGAGCCCTTCCGTCTTGTATCAACGGTGTGTCCTCTTCCCTTTTTTGTGTGCGGCTAATCACCCTGAATATCCCGTCCCACATGCTTTCTCGGTCCTGTTTCTCGCAGAAGCTCTTCCAACTCGCCGTCTGAGCCCGTGTCACCTCCAGTTCGTAGTTCTCCTTTGCTTGGAGGTACTGCTCCACGACGTATGCTCTGCGGATGGGCGCTGCGCATCGGATTCTGCGCCTTTTTGTGGCAACTTCACCTTTCAGCTTGGCGAGTTCCTCGGTCCACCAAGGGAACCCTACTGTTGAACTGTTTTTGGCTTTGGGTATCGAGTCTTCACATGCTTTAATGATAGTTTCTGTAATTTCTGTTGTCTTTTTGTCTAGGGTGTTTGTATCTATTATTTTATCTATTTCGGCTTTATTGATGTTATTTTGACTGCAGAATTGTGTCAGGTTCTCCAGAAACTGGCTCCAATTTGCTTTTTTGCTGTTGTAGATACGTGTAGTTCTTCTGATCTCGATACCCTCAGCTTTTTCCAGATCAACTTCAAAGAGAATTGCCCTGTGGTCCGAGCCCGTCATCTCGCTGTCTACTCTCCATTTGTCCACATGTCCGAGCATGTCCGTGGAGCAGGTGGTGACATCAACGCAGCTGGTGTAGCGCCTTCCACCTCTAATTGTATCGAATGTGGGGTCAGAGCCTCGGTTTAGTATATGGAACTCTTGTTCCTCTAGGAAGCCCGCAAGTGTCTCCCCTCTGTGGTCCTCTCTCTCACTTCCCCACCATGTGCTCCAAGCGTTTACGTCTCCACCGAGCAGAATTTTCCGCGTCCCCAGCTCTTTGATCACTTTCTCCATCCATTTCACATACGGTTCGATGTCCTTGTCCCCTTCTAGGTAGACCGATACTACTCCTAGCTCCCACGCTTTCGTTCTTAATTTTGCGACCGTTATGTTGTGGGTCGTTAGCGTCGGGCATTGGGTGACGTTGATCGCATCGTCAAGGACAACAATGGCACTTTTGTTTACCATAGTTGGCGTTGGTTCGCACTGAACTATTCTGGTACCCACGTAGTTTTTCATGCGTCCAACGCTTCCAATGTATGGTTCTTGGACCATGGCGAAGGACATCTTCCTTTTTGCTGCTTCTATCAGGAGTTCGGCCGTTGCAAGTTCGCTCCTCTGGAGGTTCGCCTGGACTACCTTGTATTTTCTTGTGGTAGGATGCTGTTGTATGCCCGGGGCCACCTTAGCAATAGGCCACCGAGGACCTCGCTATAGTGTCCCACCTTTGCCTTACTGGGCATTCCGAGTCGAACGCGTTGTGCCTTGCTTGCTCTGTTCCTGCTTTTGCACAGTTGCAGCAGCTGGGGGGCATTCTTGCGAGCCAGTCTGCACACTCAGTTTTCAGGTGCGGGCCTCCACAGTGGCTGCACACGTCGACCTGGTCTCGGCACAGTCGCTTCCCATGTCCATACCCTAGACAGCGCGAGCACTGTACTAGGGGGGACTGGTCCGCTACCGGTACCTTCTGCACGTCCACATATACAGCCCCTGCCTCTGTCAGACGGCCCCAGATGAGCGGTGAGACTCTAACCACCACGTGTGCAGTATGCGGGTTTCTCGCCCTTTTCCTGTACCTGACCTCCATCCGGTCCTGGTCCCCACTCACGTCTCTCAATAGATGTTTGTTCTGAGTTCTAATAGCCCCCAAGATGTCGTCGTCTGAATGGATTTTTAGGACTCCTTGGAGGACTATGAGTGGGTCCTTGTTTTCCACTGGGTCGACCTGCAGATGTTCCCCGGCTTTCATGATCCTTTCCCTTACTCTCCCGACTTCTTCCTGAGTTCGGCATCCCACTATGACCTTCCTGTCTCTTGCCTTTCTTATCTTTTCTATCTGTACCCCGCTTTCTTTCGCTTTTACAGCGCTCCTTATCTGCTCGAGGACTTGCTCACCCGTGTGGTTATCATCCTTGGACGACACCACTACGGAGTGCATAGTCACTGCTTTTACCTGCGTGGCTCTGGGTGGCGCTGCGGCGACGCTCGCGTAGGTCATCTGGTAGCCTTCCATGGTCTCTTGTTGCCTCTGCACTGCTTCCTTTAACCTGGCTAACTCCTCCTTATTCTCCCTGAGCAGGTCTCCGTGCTCGGCGATAATCCGCTTGGTGTTTGCCTCTATATCGGACAGCAGCTGGTCGTTGGTCGAGATGTTTTTGACCGTGAACGTTGAGTCCATTTCAGTGAGGATACGTGTCGGTTTCAGAGGTTTAGTACTTTTTCCGGTTTCGTTTCTTGTTTTCATTGACCTCAGTTCCAACTCCGTCTCCTTCACGAGGTCGTACAGCCGGGCCAGTGCTGTCATCACCGCGTTTCTTATCTCGCCTTTGGTGTTTCGGGATGCAGCCATTTGCAGTTTTCCTGACTCGAGGCACGCCCTTGCCTCCGTCAGCCGGTCCTTGTACTGTTTCCTTTTGGGGCTGAGAATCTCGAATGATGTTCCGGGCGTCGTGTTTTGCCTCCCCTCCTGAGACGGTGTTGTCCTCTGGTTTGTAACTGCAGGGCCAGCCTGTGTGGTCGGTTTGTCGGCGCCAGGCAACCTACGCGCTGTGTCTTTGTTTGGTGAGGCCTCTGTGGCCTCCATGGTCTCCGGGGGGGTAGTTTCGGTGTGGCTCTGCCTTTTCTTGCCTGCCTCCCATTCTCCTATGCTTCTTCTTACCGCGTTCGTCGCCAGGGTTTTCCCTGTCTCATCATTGGCCCGGGTTTCGTCAGTCCCAGGCATCTTAACTGGGGTTCTATACATATGGTCTGCTTAAATTACAAAGTACGCTAAATATAGCGTTTGTTATAATATTTAGACTCTATAAAAGAAGAGTCTGTTAAAATTGCCTAATTATGCCACCTCTGTAAAGAGGAGGTGACGCTCGTTACAACGACGTGTCGCACGTCCCAATCCGACGTGTGTGCGGGGTAAGGCGCTGCGTGTGCGAGCCCGTCTAGATTTTTAAAAATACACAGGAATAGTAATAATTTAGAAAAACAAACAACAGGTCACAGTTTAGTCAATTTTACAGCTAGAAAGAACATAAAAACAGCAATAGAGTCTTAAAGCAAAGGTCCTTAATTCTATATAAAGTTCTTTACCACAAAAGGCTGCTGACGCTGGTGAGTCGATGACGAGCTTTCGCGGTCTCGCGAGCCGGCGGCGAGATGGTGTTGCCCAATGAGACTCTCACGACTCGCGAGACGCCAGTGAGACGAGACGCTCTCTTCTCTTAATAAAAAAAAGGTATGGTCTGCCTGAAGTTTCGTGGCTATTCACTGTCGAACTTTGAATTTTAATAAGTCTATAACTCACAGAATATATGTCCAAAATTTCTCTGGCCGCCCGCAGCTGGATCGTCGACCACGCCACCACGTGGGACTTGTTTTTCTGCGTTTTTCTCCGCACTGGTGTGCGTGCGGCTGCTGCTGTTGGGCTCGTTCTGTAGCGCTCGCTGGGGCGCTTTCGGCGGTATATCGCACGAAACGATCGGCTTGCCTGGAGCCGCAGTGTTGCTCTCCAAAGTTTTTATAACCTCAAAGAAGGCACTTTAACACGATTTCTCGTTTCACTGACACTTTGCGGCTCAAACAGACACTGTAGCCGGATGCGCGGCACTGTCTCGCAACTTTTGGTATATCGCACTTATCGCGGAGAATGTTGTTGCTCCGACGAGACGCCGGTGAGACTCCGGCGAGACTCGGACGAGACGCCTCTCACTCTCCCGACTCACGAGACGCCCGTGAGATGAGACGCTCTCGCGAGACGCGAGTGAGATGAGACGCTCTCAGAGTCCGAGCCGGCGGCGAGATGTTGTTGCTCCGACGAGACGCCTGCGAGACTCCGGCGAGACACGGCCGAGACGCCTCTCACTCCCCCGACTCACGAGTGGCGAGTGAGATGAGACGCTCTCGCGAGACGTGAGCGAGATGAGACGCTCTCTCTCTCAGAGTCCCGATAGCGCGCGGGTGAGACTCTGGCGAGACTCTGGCGAGAGTGACGCGATGGTGATGCCAAACTGACGGAGCTCCGTGAGACTCGACTGGCTCGCTCGACGTCAGAGTCGCAACTGGTTAGGTTAGGTTAGGTTAGGTTAGGTTAGGTTAGGTTAGGTTAGGTTAGGTTAGGTTAGGTTAGGTTAGGTTAGGTTAGGTTAGGTTAGGTTAGGTTAGGTTAGGTTAGGTTAGGTTAGGTTAGGTTAGGTTAGGTTAGGTTAGGTTAGGTTAGGTTAGGTTAGGTTAGGTTAGGTTAGGTTAGGTTAGGTTAGGTTAGGTTAGGTTAGGTTAGGTTAGGTTAGGTTAGGTTAGGTTAGGTTAGGTTAGGTTAGGTTAGGTTAGGTTAGGTTAGGTTAGGTTAGGTTAGGTTAGGTTAGGTTAGGTTAGGTTAGGTTAGGTTAGGTTAGGTTAGGTTAGGTTAGGTTAGGTTAGGTTAGGTTAGGTTAGGTTAGGTTAGGTTAGGTTAGGTTAGGTTAGGTTAGGTTAGGTTAGGTTAGGTTAGGTTAGGTTAGGTTAGGTTAGGTTAGGTTAGGTTAGGTTTTTTTTTTTTTTTTTTTTTTTTTTTTTTTGCGTTGGAGGGGGAAATCCTCATTGGATACTGCCAGGCCCGTACCTGGCAGCATGCCCGACTCGCTCGGGAATAGACTCCAGCGTCACGATGTCTCGAGTCTATTCCCAAACGCCTACGGACTAAAACCCCCCCCGCGTCGTGTGGAGTGTGCTTGGGAGACACGCGGCGCTATTGGTATACGCGTTGTGCCCCCCGCGTGGTGTTGGTAGTGTGCAAGTGTAGTGTTTCTGGAAGTGTTTGTGGTTGTAAAAGAGATAAAAGAGCTACGAATAGGCCATGTGGCCGCCCAGCCGCCCGCCCGCTTGAGGCAGACGAGCGACTGGGCGATCACACGTTGCTCTGCAAGAGATTGGAGAAAATAGTGTGTTATGTGGTGTGTTGTGTGTGCGTATGGAGAGATAATTTATGGAAAGAGTAGGAGAGAGGAAAGAAGGTAGAGGAGAAGGGAAAATTCAGGATAAGATAGAGATAGAGACTGGAGTATAAGATTTGATTGGGAATCAGATCGAGAGCGAACAAGATGTTAGGCTGTAAAGGACTGTGCTAGTGTCCGTAGTCGACTCTCGACCTGATCCTTTCAGTCATGGCGATCATCCGAGGGCAGAAGGCTGATGTTGCGGAGTGCTTGAGGTTGGGTGTTTTGAAATTAGTTTTTTGGGCGAATTCCACACAATTGTGGCAGGTAGATTTGGCGGGATCTTCACGATCCGGACAGTTTTTAAATTCGTGGCCCTTCCCAGCGCAGTGAGAGCACACGGTGATGTTGTTGGTACACCGGTTCCTGGTGTGCCCGTACTGCAGGCATTTATAGCACTGCAGCACGGGTATGTGCTCCACTGCGTGGACCCTCTGGTGGTCGACATTGACTTTGACGGTGGTCATGATCGCATGGTAGGTGCAGGGGGACGTCAGAAGAACAGCGTTGTAGAGCTTGGAGTTTTTATTATTGCGCTTAAACTGTAGGGTTAAGTCTTCCGGTTTTTGAATGGTTTGTTTGATGGCTGGATTTTGCTGGAGGATGATTGGGATGAGTTCCTCTTCCGGGGTGTCGTTGGACACGCCCTTCAGCATGACCATAGGGCGGTAGGTCTTTGAAGTCTCGGCGGAGACATCCGCATTGATGTCGTTGGTCCGCGTCAGGGCGATGTCTCTCTGCGCCCCGGTGTCAAATTCCACCCGCACCTTTCCATTCGACACAAATTTGGTGTTCACGGGGGCAAAGTCAGTGTCCCTGAAGGAGACCGCCTTCCTCCAGGAGAGTAATGTGTCGGAGCTATTTTTGGTTTCAGTTTTGGGTGATATAATTATGGCTGGTTTGGCGGTTATTTGTTTTGAGCGTTGGTTGGCAGTAGTAGGCGGTCTGCGCCCAGGAGCCGCAGCCTTAGCCGCAGCAGCAGCGTAAGAAAAGCCAGGTGCCGGGCTGGTGCCCGGGCCAGAGGAGAGAGTGGCTTTAATGGGCTGAAGCTCCTCTCTGATAATGCTCCTAATGGCCTCGACGGTCTCATTTGAGGCCTCTGGCAGAGAGGGGCTGTCAGTTTGTGTGGAGATGGTGCGAGTGGGTGGTTTGTCCTTCTGAGCGGACTTGAGAGTGGAAGTGGCGCTGCCGCGGATCGGACGGGCCGGGGCTGAGATGACTTGTGATGGTGGTAAGTCCTGACTAGGCCCCGCAGCCTCCCCGCTGCCCGCCGACGTTGTGGGGCCTCTGGTGTCCGAGGCCCAAAGGGTCTTGAGTCGGTCGATGTATTTGTCGACCTCCACGATTATTTGGTCGGCGAACAGCTTGATCTGGGTCTTGTCGACCCGGGTGACAGAGTGGTTTAATGTAAATTGGTAGTGGATGAGGCCGGTATTATTTAGGATTTTGTTCCGGAAGATCTCACAATCAAGCTGGTCGTCACTGTACTTAGTGTACGCGTCGACCGAGCCGGACCAGAGTGCTGAGGGTGTATTTTCTCTTCTGAGTTGCTTAGCGGATTTTGGTGGTTGGTAGGGTGGTGCCTTCTTGGGTGAGGGAGGGTTTTTGGATATTGTGGGCGCTTGTGTTTTATCTGGAGCGGGATCTTTTGAGGGAGGTGGTTTTTTCAGTGGGGGGGGGGTTTTTGGAGGTGAATAGTAGGTTTCCCCTTCATCACCTGAGCTCAGGTCCAGGTATTCTGAGAAGGGGAAGTCATCCATGATGACTGTGTGGAGAGAAAATTAGATTTTGAGAAAAGGGTGAGGTTGCAAGAGAAAGTAGGTATAAGGAAGGGAGGGGAATCAGAGCAGCTATCAAATGTGATGTACGAGACAGGTTACAAATAAGGGGTACGGAGTGGAGAGAGTGTGAAGAAAAAGTGGCGTATGAAAATGAAAATTTTTCCTATGGAAGCCGGTGAGAATAGTATACGAAAAGGTCAAATAAGAGTTGGTTATAGGTTTAATCAATTGAAAGAATTTTTTGGTTGAGTATTTTGGAAGTTATGAAAGTTTTAAAAAGGTGTGCCAACGGAAAATCGACAGGCAATATTTTTGTTTGCTTAATAACTAAGAGAGGGATGGAGATTTTAAAGAGTTTCAAACGGAAGCTATTGAAGAAAAATTTTAGAAATAGGATAGGCTAGTTATTAGAATTTATATGCGTGAGACTGATTTATTATGAATTTTCAAAATTTCGGGTGTGCCTGCCAAAAGTGTAGTTGCAATGTGGGGTGATTTTATAAGTCGAGAACGGAGTGTCTTAAAAATATGGAGCGTATAGGGGATTGAAGCTAAATTTTTTTGGAGCAGGACGCGACGAAAAAGGGGGGGGTAAAGTGAAAGGGGGGGGCAGGAAAAATTTTCAAAGATTCGGAGCTTACACTGGAGGTCAACAATTTGAATAACTTTTGAACGGAAAGAGATAGAGAAGAATAGAAAACGGATTTGAGTAGGGAAAAAATTTAGGTAGGTTGATCTGAAATTTGGTTGGTTTTGGTAATTTAGGTACCAGTTTTTCAGAGGTTG
>OX344816.1:17082500-17107500 GCA_947034925.1 Eudemis profundana | reverse complement strand
CTAACCTAACCTAACCTAACCTAACCTAACCTAACCTAACCTAACCTAACCTAACCTAACCTAACCTACACCTAACCTAACCTAACCTAACCTAACCTAACCTAACCTAACCTAACCTAACCTAACCTAACCTAACCTAACCTAACCTAACCTAACCTAACCTAACCTAACCTAACCTAACCTAACCTAACCTAACCTAACCTAACCTAACCTAACCTAACCTAACCTAACCTAACCTAACCTAACCTAACCTAACCTAACCTAACCTAACCTAACCTAACCTAACCTAACCTAACCTAACCTAACCTAACCTAACCTAACCTAACCTAACCTAACCTAACCTAACCTAACCTAACCTAACCTAACCTAACCTAACCTAACCTAACCTAACCTAACCTAACCTAACCTAACCTAACCTAACCTAACCTAACCTAACCTAACCTAACCTAACCTAACCTAACCTAACCTAACCTAACCTAACCTAACCTAACCTAACCTAACCTAACCTAACCTAACCTAACCTAACCTAACCTAACCTAACCTAACCTAACCTAACCTAACCTAACCTAACCTAACCTAACCTAACCTAACCTAACCTAACCTAACCTAACCTAACCTAACCTAACCTAACCTAACCTAACCTAACCTAACCTAACCTAACCTAACCTAACCTAACCTAACCTAACCTAACCTAACCTAACCTAACCTAACCTAACCTAACCTAACCTAACCTAACCTAACCTAACCTAACCTAACCTAACCTAACCTAACCTAACCTAACCTAACCTAACCTAACCTAACCTAACCTAACCTAACCTAACCTAACCTAACCTAACCTAACCTAACCTAACCTAACCTAACCTAACCTAACCTAACCTAACCTAACCTAACCTAACCTAACCTAACCTAACCTAACCTAACCTAACCTAACCTAACCTAACCTAACCTAACCTAACCTAACCTAACCTAACCTAACCTAACCTAACCTAACCTAACCTAACCTAACCTAACCTAACCTAACCTAACCTAACCTAACCTAACCTAACCTAACCTAACCTAACCTAACCTAACCTAACCTAACCTAACCTAACCTAACCTAACCTAACCTAACCTAACCTAACCTAACCTAACCTAACCTAACCTAACCTAACCTAACCTAACCAACCTAACCTAACCTAACCTAACCTAACCTAACCTAACCTAACCTAACCTAACCTAACCTAACCTAACCTAACCTAACCTAACCTAACCTAACCTAACCTAACCTAACCTAACCTAACCTAACCTAACCTAACCTAACCTAACCTAACCTAACCTAACCTAACCTAACCTAACCTAACCTAACCTAACCTAACCTAACCTAACCTAACCTAACCTAACCTAACCTAACCTAACCTAACCTAACCTAACCTAACCTAACCTAACCTAACCTAACCTAACCTAACCTAACCTAACCTAACCTAACCTAACCTAACCTAACCTAACCTAACCTAACCTAACCTAACCTAACCTAACCTAACCTAACCTAACCTAACCTAACCTAACCTAACCTAACCTAACCTAACCTAACCTAACCTAACCTAACCTAACCTAACCTAACCTAACCTAACCTAACCTAACCTAACCTAACCTAACCTAACCTAACCTAACCTAACCTAACCTAACCTAACCTAACCTAACCTAACCTAACCTAACCTAACCTAACCTAACCTAACCTAACCTAACCTAACCTAACCTAACCTAACCTAACCTAACCTAACCTAACCTAACCTAACCTAACCTAACCTAACCTAACCTAACCTAACCTAACCTAACCTAACCTAACCTAACCTAACCTAACCTAACCTAACCTAACCTAACCTAACCTAACCTAACCTAACCTAACCTAACCTAACCTAACCTAACCTAACCTAACCTAACCTAACCTAACCTAACCTAACCTAACCTAACCTAACCTAACCTAACCTAACCTAACCTAACCTAACCTAACCTAACCTAACCTAACCTAACCTAACCTAACCTAACCTAACCTAACCTAACCTAACCTAACCTAACCTAACCTAACCTAACCTAACCTAACCTAACCTAACCTAACCTAACCTAACCTAACCTAACCTAACCTAACCTAACCTAACCTAACCTAACCTAACCTAACCTAACCTAACCTAACCTAACCTAACCTAACCTAACCTAACCTAACCTAACCTAACCTAACCTAACCTAACCTAACCTAACCTAACCTAACCTAACCTAACCTAACCTAACCTAACCTAACCTAACCTAACCTAACCTAACCTAACCTAACCTAACCTAACCTAACCTAACCTAACCTAACCTAACCTAACCTAACCTAACCTAACCTAACCTAACCTAACCTAACCTAACCTAACCTAACCTAACCTAACCTAACCTAACCTAACCTAACCTAACCTAACCTAACCTAACCTAACCTAACCTAACCTAACCTAACCTAACCTAACCTAACCTAACCTAACCTAACCTAACCTAACCTAACCTAACCTAACCTAACCTAACCTAACCTAACCTAACCTAACCTAACCTAACCTAACCTAACCTAACCTAACCTAACCTAACCTAACCTAACCTAACCTAACCTAACCTAACCTAACCTAACCTAACCTAACCTAACCTAACCTAACCTAACCTAACCTAACCTAACCTAACCTAACCTAACCTAACCTAACCTAACCTAACCTAACCTAACCTAACCTAACCTAACCTAACCTAACCTAACCTAACCTAACCTAACCTAACCTAACCTAACCTAACCTAACCTAACCTAACCTAACCTAACCTAACCTAACCTAACCTAACCTAACCTAACCTAACCTAACCTAACCTAACCTAACCTAACCTAACCTAACCTAACCTAACCTAACCTAACCTAACCTAACCTAACCTAACCTAACCTAACCTAACCTAACCTAACCTAACCTAACCTAACCTAACCTAACCTAACCTAACCTAACCTAACCTAACCTAACCTAACCTAACCTAACCTAACCTAACCTAACCTAACCTAACCTAACCTAACCTAACCTAACCTAACCTAACCTAACCTAACCTAACCTAACCTAACCTAACCTAACCTAACCTAACCTAACCTAACCTAACCTAACCTAACCTAACCTAACCTAACCTAACCTAACCTAACCTAACCTAACCTAACCTAACCTAACCTAACCTAACCTAACCTAACCTAACCTAACCTAACCTAACCTAACCTAACCTAACCTAACCTAACCTAACCTAACCTAACCTAACCTAACCTAACCTAACCTAACCTAACCTAACCTAACCTAACCTAACCTAACCTAA
This sequence comes from Eudemis profundana, assembly GCA_947034925.1. Lineage (NCBI taxonomy): Eukaryota > Metazoa > Arthropoda > Insecta > Lepidoptera > Tortricidae > Eudemis > Eudemis profundana. Next base: position 17,104,161 of record OX344816.1, on the reverse strand, counting down.
CCTAACCTAACCTAACCTAACCTAACCTAACCTAACCTAACCTAACCTAACCTAACCTAACCTAACCTAACCTAACCTAACCTAACCTAACCTAACCTAACCTAACCTAACCTAACCTAACCTAACCTAACCTAACCTAACCTAACCTAACCTAACCTAACCTAACCTAACCTAACCTAACCTAACCTAACCTAACCTAACCTAACCTAACCTAACCTAACCTAACCTAACCTAACCTAACCTAACCTAACCTAACCTAACCTAACCTAACCTAACCTAACCTAACCTAACCTAACCTAACCTAACCTAACCTAACCTAACCTAACCTAACCTAACCTAACCTAACCTAACCTAACCTAACCTAACCTAACCTAACCTAACCTAACCTAACCTAACCTAACCTAACCTAACCTAACCTAACCTAACCTAACCTAACCTAACCTAACCTAACCTAACCTAACCTAACCTAACCTAACCTAACCTAACCTAACCTAACCTAACCTAACCTAACCTAACCTAACCTAACCTAACCTAACCTAACCTAACCTAACCTAACCTAACCTAACCTAACCTAACCTAACCTAACCTAACCTAACCTAACCTAACCTAACCTAACCTAACCTAACCTAACCTAACCTAACCTAACCTAACCTAACCTAACCTAACCTAACCTAACCTAACCTAACCTAACCTAACCTAACCTAACCTAACCTAACCTAACCTAACCTAACCTAACCTAACCTAACCTAACCTAACCTAACCTAACCTAACCTAACCTAACCTAACCTAACCTAACCTAACCTAACCTAACCTAACCTAACCTAACCTAACCTAACCTAACCTAACCTAACCTAACCTAACCTAACCTAACCTAACCTAACCTAACCTAACCTAACCTAACCTAACCTAACCTAACCTAACCTAACCTAACCTAACCTAACCTAACCTAACCTAACCTAACCTAACCTAACCTAACCTAACCTAACCTAACCTAACCTAACCTAACCTAACCTAACCTAACCTAACCTAACCTAACCTAACCTAACCTAACCTAACCTAACCTAACCTAACCTAACCTAACCTAACCTAACCTAACCTAACCTAACCTAACCTAACCTAACCTAACCTAACCTAACCTAACCTAACCTAACCTAACCTAACCTAACCTAACCTAACCTAACCTAACCTAACCTAACCTAACCTAACCTAACCTAACCTAACCTAACCTAACCTAACCTAACCTAACCTAACCTAACCTAACCTAACCTAACCTAACCTAACCTAACCTAACCTAACCTAACCTAACCTAACCTAACCTAACCTAACCTAACCTAACCTAACCTAACCTAACCTAACCTAACCTAACCTAACCTAACCTAACCTAACCTAACCTAACCTAACCTAACCTAACCTAACCTAACCTAACCTAACCTAACCTAACCTAACCTAACCTAACCTAACCTAACCTAACCTAACCTAACCTAACCTAACCTAACCTAACCTAACCTAACCTAACCTAACCTAACCTAACCTAACCTAACCTAACCTAACCTAACCTAACCTAACCTAACCTAACCTAACCTAACCTAACCTAACCTAACCTAACCTAACCTAACCTAACCTAACCTAACCTAACCTAACCTAACCTAACCTAACCTAACCTAACCTAACCTAACCTAACCTAACCTAACCTAACCTAACCTAACCTAACCTAACCTAACCTAACCTAACCTAACCTAACCTAACCTAACCTAACCTAACCTAACCTAACCTAACCTAACCTAACCTAACCTAACCTAACCTAACCTAACCTAACCTAACCTAACCTAACCTAACCTAACCTAACCTAACCTAACCTAACCTAACCTAACCTAACCTAACCTAACCTAACCTAACCTAACCTAACCTAACCTAACCTAACCTAACCTAACCTAACCTAACCTAACCTAACCTAACCTAACCTAACCTAACCTAACCTAACCTAACCTAACCTAACCTAACCTAACCTAACCTAACCTAACCTAACCTAACCTAACCTAACCTAACCTAACCTAACCTAACCTAACCTAACCTAACCTAACCTAACCTAACCTAACCTAACCTAACCTAACCTAACCTAACCTAACCTAACCTAACCTAACCTAACCTAACCTAACCTAACCTAACCTAACCTAACCTAACCTAACCTAACCTAACCTAACCTAACCTAACCTAACCTAACCTAACCTAACCTAACCTAACCTAACCTAACCTAACCTAACCTAACCTAACCTAACCTAACCTAACCTAACCTAACCTAACCTAACCTAACCTAACCTAACCTAACCTAACCTAACCTAACCTAACCTAACCTAACCTAACCTAACCTAACCTAACCTAACCTAACCTAACCTAACCTAACCTAACCTAACCTAACCTAACCTAACCTAACCTAACCTAACCTAACCTAACCTAACCTAACCTAACCTAACCTAACCTAACCTAACCTAACCTAACCTAACCTAACCTAACCTAACCTAACCTAACCTAACCTAACCTAACCTAACCTAACCTAACCTAACCTAACCTAACCTAACCTAACCTAACCTAACCTAACCTAACCTAACCTAACCTAACCTAACCTAACCTAACCTAACCTAACCTAACCTAACCTAACCTAACCTAACCTAACCTAACCTAACCTAACCTAACCTAACCTAACCTAACCTAACCTAACCTAACCTAACCTAACCTAACCTAACCTAACCTAACCTAACCTAACCTAACCTAACCTAACCTAACCTAACCTAACCTAACCTAACCTAACCTAACCTAACCTAACCTAACCTAACCTAACCTAACCGGGGTGCGGGCTGGGTTCCTCCACGTTGGCTTGGCGTGTTGCAATTCCCTGGGGGGTGGGTGCTGGACTTCGGTCCGGGGGGAAGGGCAACACGCTGGGCTGGTGCACCCTGGGCAACGGTTAGCAATTTCCCTTAGGGGATATTGCTAGCCGGTGGCTAATACCCAGCACGGGGAGTGAGGGCGTCGGGGGTCTCTGCCCTCTGACGCCACTTCTGGGAGGGAACCCCCATCCACTTAATAACATATATATTCCCCCACAACTGGGCTAGGCCCACATTCCGATGTAACTCTTTATGAGTTAAATATTATGTATATCTTGCCCTCCCAGACTCCATCTACCACTCCCCAACCACCCACACAAACACCTCCACCATCTTAGCTCCACCACAACCCTTCATCCACTCTTCTCCCCCAATCACTGCAACGTCCACCATTCACTCTCTCCAAAAACGAACCACTCTTCCACCAACCACTTACTTCCACTACCATCATCTCCTCCACTCATCTTCCCCACCAACCACTTAAAACTTCTACCACCAACTTCTCTTTCTCTCACCTTCTCTCCGGGAGAGGGGACACAACCAACCACTCTTATAACATATTTATCCCCCACCCCGGGCGTTGAGAACGCCCAACAATCAGATGACTCGCAAGAGTAAATATTATGTATATTCTATCCCCTCTCCCCCACCATCGACGCCATCTAAAACCACCATCCACTTCCTTTGTTCACCATTCTCTCTCTTAGGAGGGGGGGAACCAAAAACTTTATTTATTCCCCCACCAAATCGGGCGCTTGTACGCGCCCATCAATCAGATGTACTCGTAAGAGTAAAATATAATATATATTTTTTCCCCCCTCCTACATTTTTTCCTCCAACCACTTAAAGCGAACGTGTGATCGCCCAGTCGCTCGCCCGCCTTAGCGGGCGGGAGGCTGGGCGGCCGCACGGTCTATCTCGTCGCTCTTTTTCCACCATCTTCACCACTTCTTCCACCATCCTCCAACCACTCCAAGGGCTTCCGTGTGGTCGCCCAGTCGCTCGCCCGCCTCTGTGGGCGGGAGGCTGGGCGGCCGCACGGCCTGCCCTCTTCCCACCACCGGCTTCATACAACACTTTACAACCACACACTCCTCCAGAAAAAACCACTCCTACACTCCAACCAACACCACGCGGGGGGCACAACGCGTAGACCGATAGCGCCGCGTGTCCCCCATGCACACTCCACAAGACACGGGGGGGGTTTTAGTCCGTAGGCGTTTGTGGATAGACTCGAGATGACGTGACGCTGGAGTCTATCCGCGAGCGAGTCGGGCATGCTGTCAGGTACGGGCCTGGCAGTATCCAAGAGGATTTCCCCCTCCAACGCAAAAAAAAAAAAAAAAAAACCTAACCTAACCTAACCTAACCTAACCTAACCTAACCTAACCTAACCTAACCTAACCTAACCTAACCTAACCTAACCTAACCTAACCTAACCTAACCTAACCTAACCTAACCTAACCTAACCTAACCTAACCTAACCTAACCTAACCTAACCTAACCTAACCTAACCTAACCTAACCTAACCTAACCTAACCTAACCTAACCTAACCTAACCTAACCTAACCTAACCTAACCTAACCTAACCTAACCTAACCTAACCTAACCTAACCTAACCTAACCTAACCTAACCTAACCTAACCTAACCTAACCTAACCTAACCTAACCTAACCTAACCTAACCTAACCTAACCTAACCTAACCTAACCTAACCTAACCTAACCTAACCTAACCTAACCTAACCTAACCTAACCTAACCTAACCTAACCTAACCTAACCTAACCTAACCTAACCTAACCTAACCTAACCTAACCTAACCTAACCTAACCTAACCTAACCTAACCTAACCTAACCTAACCTAACCTAACCTAACCTAACCTAACCTAACCTAACCTAACCTAACCTAACCTAACCTAACCTAACCTAACCTAACCTAACCTAACCTAACCTAACCTAACCTAACCTAACCTAACCTAACCTAACCTTTTTTTTTTTTTTTTTTTTTTTTTTTTTTTTTTTTATAGAGGGGAGAAATGCGTTACGCATACCACCGGGGTGCGGGGACGGACCCGCGGTGGTTATGTGGGACTCCCATGTAGGCTAATGAGGCCCATGGTATACCCACTAAAAAACCCCTCTGTCTGCCGACGTCGTGCCGTGGCGGTGGGCTGCAGGTACGCTCGCGCTTGACTTCTACAGCACCACCAGCACCGGTCTGCTCTCGCAGACTACTCCTTTCTCGTCCTTGTCGGCTTCGTTCCACCCGTACTTGGCCGTATCCGGTACGCTCCCGGTACCGCCACCCTCTTCGGACCTTAGTCTGGCAGGATGGCAGGCGTCCCCGTGCCTGTCATCCTCAGGTCTTGTTTATGGAGGCAGGCGGCGATCGTGAGCGACCCGTCTACGCCGGGCGCGCTTACGACGCCTTTGGTCGGCTGTTGGGTCGACCTCCCTGGCTCGTTCCGCCTCTTCCTTCTGCAGGAGTACGCTTTCGCAGAAGGTGCTCACTGCTTGCCATGATCTGTCGCTGTCTACCATGGCCTTAACCACGGCCGGCAGCGACAGATCCGGCCCCACTACGGCGATCAGGTCGTCCCGCTCGGGCCCCCACGCCGGACACTCCTCCAGCGTGTGTTGAGCGGTGTCCGTCGGTGCTGCACACCCGTGGCACTCCTCAGTTGGCTCCCTCCTGGCAATCCGGTGCAGGTATCTCCCGAAGCAACCGTGCCCCGAGAGAACCTGCACGAGCCGGAAGGTGAGCGAGCCGTGCTGTCTTCCCAGCCAGTGAGACATGACTGGCCGGATGGCCTCGATGGTCCTGGCCCCTGCACTGGGTTGCGCCAGCCTCTCCATCCACTCATCGACCGCCACCAGGGAGAGCTCCTCCCGTTTGGCCTGGATCTCCTGCGGTGCTGGCCAGTGGTCCCGGGCCCGCGCCTCCTCGCGCCAGACGAACACTGACGCAAGGGTCCTCGCGTCCAGGTCCCATGGCAGGGATCCGGCCAATACGCAAGCAGCCTCACCAGCAATAGTCCCATAGCCCCGTATGAGCCTTATAGCCATCACCCTTTGCGCTTTGCGCAGTGCGGCAGAGTTTTGACTATTGAGCCCTCCGGCCCACACTGGGGCTCCGTACAGGGCCATGGAACGTATTACTCCCGTGTATAGTCTTCGGCTGGATGTTTTCGGCCCTCCCAAGTTAGGGAGCAGCCGCCCAAGCGCCGAGGCTGCGCCCAACAACCTTGGCCCCAGGCGCTCGAAATGAGGTACGAAGGACCATCGGCTATCGAGCACAATGCCCAGGTACCGCATGGTTTTTTCGACGGCTATCCTCGTGCCTCCCACCGTGATGTGAGCTCCGGGTCGGGGTGCCTGCCTAGGCCCGTGAAAGCAAATGGCCTCAGACTTGCTCAGGGCCACCTCCAGTCCCAACCTCTTGATTTTTCCCACTACGTGGGCTACCGCCGCCGTTGCAAGGATGGAGGCTTCCCTGAGCGAGGCTCCGCGGGCCGTGACCAGCGTGTCGTCCGCATAGCACACGAGGTTCACCCTTCGGAGGAGTGCACCCCTCAACACCCAATCGTACCCGATGTTCCACAGGAGTGGCCCCAGGGCCGACCCCTGTGGAACACCACACACCATTTGCCTGCGCCTCCACTCATCCTGCCCGGCGAAGGCCACGAACCGGTCTTGGAGGTATGCCTTCACTATTCGGCTCAGATGGTGGGGCACTTGGTGGTAGAGGAGTGCCTCGTTTATGCAGTCCCAGGGGAGGGTGTTAAAGGCGTTGGCAATGTCTAAAGACACTGCCAGCACGACATCACCCTGGGATACTGCTTCCTCCGCTATGCTCCTCACCCGCAGTATCGCGTGGACCGTCGAGCGACCGCTGCGGAACCCGTACTGGCTGTCGGCCAGGTCAGGCCCTTCCGTCGTCAACTGCTTGACGAGCCGGTTAGCAATTATCCGCTCAAAGAGCTTCCCGATTTCGTCAAGCAGGACGATGGGCCGGTAGGCTGACGGTGAGTCCGCGGGTCGGCCCTCCTTCCGCAGCAAGACCAGCCGACCCGTTTTCCACAGGCAGGGGAAGCGGCCCTGCTTAAGGCACTCCGAGTAGAGTTTTCTCAGCCTTGGCCCCAGAGCTTCCATAGCCAGGACCCATGCCCGTCCCGGGATCCCGTCCAGTCCAGGAGCTGTGTTTTTGCTCTGGAGCCTAAGGACTGCTGCCGTCAACTCCCCCTCAGTGACGGGTGGCACCTCTGCTTCCGCTTCCTCCTGCCTTTCGGCCGCTCCTGGCGGGGCCATGGGCGGGGGGGATTGCTGGGGCCTGTGCGGGAACAGGGTGGCCACAATATCTTCCAGCAGCTGTGTCTGGAGACTCTGCGTTAGCGGAGGGGCCCACGGTCGGAGCTTCTGCATCACCATCTTGTATGGCCTCCCCCATGGATCGCTGTTCAGCGTCTCCAGGAACTCCTGCCGTGCCCTGTCCGTGGCCAGCCCGATAGCAGCCTTCAACGCCGCTTTCGCTGCTTTGTACAGGGCGTACCGAGTAGCCTCCGCCTCCGGGTCTCGTGGTCGGCGGCCTCGTTGTCGCGTGTACTGGCGCCTCTCGCGTACGCATAACTCGCGCAGCTGCGCAAGCTCCGGAGACCACCAGTACACGCAGCGTCGAGGAGAGGCGGCCCTTGCTCTCGGCATTGCCGCGTCGCAGACTTCGGTCATGCTGCTGCGGAACCATTCGGCTTCGGCCTCGACATCGGTCCCTGCCTCTGCTTCCGGAGTCCACGATCGCACGATCGCCGCCAACTCCAGGGTCTCACGGTCCAGTTTTTTGAGCACCCAGCGTGGGCCGCTCACAGCTGGGTTGTTTCTCCGGCTTGGAAGGGTGAGTCTCGGGAGAGCAGAGACTCCAAACCGAATGTATCGGTGGTCCGACAAGGTCTCTACTCCCACCAGGACCTCCCATCCCTGAACACGGCGCGCCAGGGCCGCGCTCGCAAACGTAATGTCTACAATAGAGCCGCCCTGTTGCCGCACGCACGTGTTTGCCGTTCCTAGGTTTGAGACCGCTAGGTTGGCAGCTATCGCCCACTCCAACAGTGCGTGTCCACGGGCGTCCGTCGCTGGGCTCCCCCACGCCACGTTCTTGGCATTGAAGTCGCCCGCCACTATGGTTGGGGCCGGATGTAATCTGCCTATTAGGGTGCCAACCTCCACAAGGAACGTCTCGAACTCCGCAAGGGTCTTGTTCGGAGAGAAGTAGACACCTACCACCGCAATATCGCCACAGACTGCGGCGACGCAGCCGTGTCTCCTCTCTACGTTCCTGAACGGGTTCGAGCCGGCGGCGGTCCGAGTGACTATGGCCGCGGTGCCGTCCAGATCGCCGGCCCAGTCGTCTCGAGTTGGCACCCTGTAGGGCTCCGAAACCACGGCAACGTGGATTGCCCACTGTGCCATGGTCTGGTGGAGGAGGTCCTGAGCCTTGGCATCGTGGTTGAGGTTCACCTGGAGGAATTCGGTGATTGCCATCTATCCAACAGCCGGCTCTTGAACCTCCTCAGCCTCAGCCTGATCCATGGCGGCGGTGCCGGTTGTCGGCGAGGGCGCTCGTGGACCGCTGGCACCTACCTTCGCCTTCCCGGTCGTCTTCGGTGCAGGGCACGCCCTGCTGCTCATTCTGTGCCCTGCTGGTTTCCCAGCAGATGCACAGATGACACAGTGTGGCGGAGCATCGCATTGTGCAGCCTTGTGACCATCCTTGCCACACTGGAAGCAGCATCCAGACCGGTCTGGCTCCGCCCCACATTGCGCGCTTACGTGCCCGATTCGGTGGCATCGGAAGCACTTTATGGGCCTCTGCTCTTGTAGTCTGACTTGAGCAGAGACCCAGCCCACCAATAGGCGCCCCACAGTGGCAATTTTCTTTGCCGCTAGGACAGGGCAACACACCGAGACCACCCCGAGGCCCGAGTAACCCTGGCGTATTTGCCCGGCCCTAACACTCTCGATGGCACATCCCCCGGTTTCTGCCACCGCCTTGGCCACCTCTTCCACCGTCACCGATTCGTCCAGCCCAGTGACACGGATGTCGGCACTCTTGCACGGCCGCGACACCCGTGCGACGTCTGTGCCCAGTTGCTGGCGGAGTGCGTCGGCCAGTTTATCGGCTTTATCGCCGCTGGCCGCTCCCGGGACCTCCAAGATACACGCCCCGGTTGCCGCCCGACGGAAGCGGACGCCCCCAGGGATTTCCAGCTCGGCCAGCTGGATTTTCTGCCTGGCCTCGACAATCACCTCCTTGTAGGTGATGCCCCTCTGTGCTGCCTCTGGCTGTAAGGTGAGCACTACTGCTGATGAGCGAGGTGCTTTCAACCTTTTGGCCTTCACCTTTTGAGGGACATCACCTTGCGGGCCAGCCCGCTGGGCAGTCCTCCCCTTCTTCCCTTTGCCGGCCACAACGCTCCAGCTCTCTTTCATAGAGGCCGGAGCGGGCGGAAGCGGGCGGGAGATAGGAGCCTCCGCGTCCTGTGCCCTGGAACCACCTCTTTTCTTCTTGGCCCTAGATTTGGGCTTCCTCCTGCCTCCGGCTGCCGATTGGTCCTGCGGCTTCTTCGTGGCGTCAATAACCTTGGCGCCACTGGGGCCCGAAGCGTTCCTTGCAGCAGGAGGAGCCGAGGGAGGTGGTTTTGCTGGGAGCAACCGTCCCTCTGCCTCCAGCCCATCCAGGCGAGCATTCACGATAGCTCCCACCTGGAGGGCTATCGAGCGCGTGAGCTCCTCGTTTAGTGGAGCGGGAGAGGGAACCGTCGCTGGCTGCCGCTCGCGTAGAGGGCTTTGTGCAGGCGCCTGCCTCTCCACCTCAGATCTTAGTTGCGCCAGCTCCTTTCGGAGACTGGCCATCTCCGCTTCTAGCCGGGAGTTTGCCGCCTGCAGCTGGCGAGTCTCGTCCGAAATTGTGCGTGCACTCAGGCTTTCGCAGGCTTCCACTATGGTGGCTGCTGCCTCATTGAGTGCACGCACAAAGGTCCCCTTCAGATTTTTTGAGGATGCAGCCACCTTTTTGATGACTGCAACCTGGTCCGACACCGCCTTTGAGAGGTCCGCGGCCGACTTTTCCGCCATGTCTGGCTCACCGGGCGGCGACTGCGAGGCTGTGAGCCGCATCGCCGCTCGCAGCTGCCTTGCCTCGGCCGCTTGGTCAGCCACCGCCTGTTCCGCCTCCAGCTCGAGGGCCTCCCGTTTGGCATCATTGAGAGCCCTCTGAGCCGCCGCAAGGCCGACGTACTGCCCTGTTGAGGGCGGTCTGCCTCTGCCTCTTTTAGAGGCGCGTTTGCGGAACTGACTCCGCGAACCACCTTCGCTCTCAGAGGCATTGCTGCCAGACCCGGAGGAGGAGGTCTGGCGCTCGCCCGCCGACCTCTTTCCGCCCTCCCTGGCCCATAGCCTCCCGACAGACTCGTTATGGTCGGGGTCCTGCCTCGAGCAGACCGTTTTGAGGCTACCGACCGAGGAGTCCGACTCAGAGAGCCGTAGCCTGGCCACAGCCTCGGTGTGCGTCGAGGTTGGCGTGCCAAACGCCTCTTCGCCGCCGTCGGTTTTCGCCGGGGAGAAAAACTCCTCCGTCCCCGGCGAGAGTCGCTCGAGCACGACCCGCGCTCTTCTCCCGCAATACACCCTTGTTGGGATGGGCGTGGCCATGCCCCTAATGGGCCGAAACTCCGTCAGAGACGGGAATGGCGAGTGAACCAAAGGTGGCGTGGAAACCACCTCGTCCTCTTCGCTGCTCCCCCCTCCACGCAGTCTCAGCGACTCCACCTCTTTATCAAAGTCCGTTGTGCGTTTGCCAAAGTCGTCGTGAAATCTGTCCGCGAGCGGTTTGCCCCCCCCGAATACGGAATGGGGCTGCGTGTCATCACAGCGCGGGTAACTGCCCGTTCTGTGATGACACCGAGGATTACAACCTCCTGGGGTAGTCTTACGTTTTGGACCACTCATATTGGCTATTTTTAAGGAGGTTTGCCCCCTCCCTGACGTTAGCGACTGGGCTTCCCCCCCAGCCATGCATCCCATCGACACGCCTGTCACATCTTGGGATTGGGGGATTTTTATAGTGGTTTACTCCACGCGGCGCTACTCTCAATGAGCAGCGCCCCCGGTCCGCTCCGTGCGGGTTACGGGTTGCCCGGCGGGGGGCCGAGACCCATCTAGCAGCCACAAAAGTGGCCGCCAAACCCGCCGCGCCGTGGGCCTTGCAGGCCCACCATCCCACGCCGCCGAAGCAGCCGCCGGCCCAGATGGGCCCTAGCGCGGAGCAGCGTAGCTACGCCTCCGATGTAGCCGATCCTCTGCCACCTCAGATGAGCTGAGGCATGCCAGGAGCGGCTCCCTCCCTGTGGCGCTCGCACTGTGCCCTCTGCTACCTTCAGAGGGACACGCGGAGACGCCCGCCGTGTGTGCTGCTCTTTGTCTGGTCTCTCACCCCAGGCCAGTCCGGTATGGGTAGCCCTGTCCGGCGTAGCCCCGAGGATCATTGAGACACGCAAGCCCCCCCACCACGGCAAGGTGGCAGCACTTCGAGGGGGTAACCTAACCTAACCTAACCTAACCTAACCTAACCTAACCTAACCTAACCTAACCTAACCTAACCTAACCTAACCTAACCTAACCTAACCTAACCTAACCTAACCTAACCTAACCTAACCTAACCTAACCTAACCTAACCTAACCTAACCTAACCTAACCTAACCTAACCTAACCTAACCTAACCTAACCTAACCTAACCTAACCTAACCTAACCTAACCTAACCTAACCTAACCTAACCTAACCTAACCTAACCTAACCTAACCTAACCTAACCTAACCTAACCTAACCTAACCTAACCTAACCTAACCTAACCTAACCTAACCTAACCTAACCTAACCTAACCTAACCTAACCTAACCTAACCTAACCTAACCTAACCTAACCTAACCTAACCTAACCTAACCTAACCTAACCTAACCTAACCTAACCTAACCTAACCTAACCTAACCTAACCTAACCTAACCTAACCTAACCTAACCTAACCTAACCTAACCTAACCTAACCTAACCTAACCTAACCTAACCTAACCTAACCTAACCTAACCTAACCTAACCTAACCTAACCTAACCTAACCTAACCTAACCTAACCTAACCTAACCTAACCTAACCTAACCTAACCTAACCTAACCTAACCTAACCTAACCTAACCTAACCTAACCTAACCTAACCTAACCTAACCTAACCTAACCTAACCTAACCTTTTTTTTTTTTTTTTTTTTTTTTTTTTTTTTTTTTTTTTTTTTTCTCGCTGGGAAAATGCGTTTACCCCCCTCGGAGTCCGAGGGGGCACATACCCCCCGGGGTTGGAGAAGGCCCATGGTGGGGGGTTATGTGGGGCTCACTCCCACCCTGCTCCTGCTAGCCAGGAGGGGGGGGGGAGCATACCCACTAAAAACCCAGCGGCGTTACCCTCTCTGTCTGTGTTGGTGTTGGTGGGACGCCACGGGGATTACAAGTATTACTACCGTGACGTCCACAGACTGTCCCGGATTTACACCGGGCGCATCCTCGCGCCAAAGGAGGGAAGGATTGGCAACGCCTCAACCCTTCCCTTAGACTTGTTGGGCCCTATTGTGGATCCCCAGTCCACGGCCCTACTCGGGGAGTTCGCGGTTAGCGTATCGTAACCGCCTTCTCCCCACTCGTCTGCGCCGGAGCGGGTGCGCATCAGCCCTTTCTTCGCGCTCCCGCTCCGCTGCCTCTTTCTGCGACAGGACGGCTTCGCAGAATCTAGTCCCGGCCTCCCACAGTCTCTCGCTGGATAACATGCCGGAAATCACCCTGTGCAGCGAGAGATCGTCCGTCCCTAGGACCGCTATGAATTCTTGGCGCTCACCGGCCCAGCTGATGCAGTCTGCCAGTGTATGCTGGGCCGTGTCGTCCTCGTCGCCACAATGGTGACAGGCTGGTGTTGGCTCCCGTCCTATTTGGTGCAGGTAATGTCCGAAGCAGCCATGCCCGGTCATCACCTGCACCAACCTATATGTTAGGCTGCCCGTCTTGCGGTCCAGCCAAGCCTCCAAGGATGGGAGGAGTGCCCCTGTGGTTCGGGTGCCGTACGGGGACTCCTCCAAGATCTCTTTCCAGCGGTCTCGCTCCCGCCGGACCGCCATACGGCGCCTCGCGGCTACCTCTTCTGGGGCCAGATGCTCGTCGATCATGGGCTCCGCCCGCTGCTCATACCGCTCTGCCATCAGCCTAGCGTCCAGCTCCCACGGCAGGGTACCGGCAAGAGCGCAGGCCGCCGCAAAGCTCACCGTTCGGAAGCATCTGGCCATCCTTTGGGCTATCACCCTCTGCGGTCTCCGGAGGAGGGCCTTCGTCCTCTCGGTCAGCCTTCCTGCCCATATCGGCGCACCATACAGCGCCATGCTCCTCACCACATTGGCGAAGAGGCGCCGGCATGGGGCTTTTGGGCCACCTACATTTGGTAGGAGGCGGCCCAGCGCGGCCGCGGTGCCGACGAGTCGTGGAGTCATTTGTGAGAAATGCTCTTTAAAATCCCACCTCCGGTCCAGAATCAGGCCCAGGTATTTAATATGGGCCTTGACTTGGACCGCCTCACCTCCCACGGGGATGGTCTCATCGGCCCGCAGCCGCCAGCCCCTCCCTCCAAAGACCACCGCATCTGTTTTTGCGAGCGCAACTTTGAGGCCTAGGAGACCGATCCTCCCGACCGTCAGTTCCGTGGCGACCGCCGCCCTTCTTAGGGTTTCCTCATATTGTCTCCCCCTCACGGCCACCATTGTATCGTCAGCATAACAGATGGTTACCGTGCGGGGGAGCTGTACACCTCGGATCGCCCAATCGAAGCCGATGTTCCAGAGCAGGGGCCCTAGTACCGACCCCTGTGGAACACCGCACTCCATCTTCCGCTCAAGGCGACCATTCGCTCCTTCGTAGAGCACTACCCTTTCTGAAAGGTAGTGCTCCACGATTGCCTTCAGGTAGGAGGGCACCCGGTGGTAGCGAAGGGCTTCCTTAATCACCTCGTAGGGGAGAGAGCCAAAAGCGTTGGCAATATCCAGTGACACTGCCACGGTCCCCTCACCATTCTCCCTGGCTAGGTCACTGAACCTTTTCAGTGCGCCCACTGCATCGATCGTTGACCGCCCCGCGCGGAACCCGAACTGCATCTCGCTCAGATTCGGGCCGTCGTCCTCCAGATGTTTCGTGATGCGCCCAGCAATCACCCGCTCGAACATTTTGCCTGTTTCGTCCAGGAGGACGATGGGGCGGTATCCTGAAGGGGAGTCAGCTGGACGACCCTCCTTCCGCAGCAGGCACAACCTCCCCTCTTTCCAGCATTTTGGAAATGTTCCCTCTTTGAGGCAGTCGTCAAAGATGCCCCGCAGTCTGAGCCCCAGGTGTTTCATTGCCATGGGTATGACTTTCCCTGGCACCCCATCAGGGCCCGGGGCCTTCCTGCAGGCTTTGAGGCGTGCGACTGCCCCAAGGATCTCCACATCAGTCACGTCCGGGATTTCAGCCGCTTCCTCAGGATCCTCTGTCGGCACTGTCATCACAGGGGGCGCAAAGGGCGGTGCCGCCGGGAAAAGACCCTCCACTATCCTCGCGAGAAGCTCTGGTTCCAAGGAATCCATGGGGGGAGCATGCTTCAGCTTGTTCTTCACAATTTTGTACGGTCGCCCCCACGGATCCCTATCCAGTGTGCAGATGAACTCCTCGCGAGCCTCGTCCTTCTGTTGGGCGATCGCTGCGTTGAGGGCTCCCTTTGCTGCGGTTAGTGCGTCCAGCAGCTCATCTTCCTCCTCTCTGGCGTGTCGCCGGCGCCTGCATCGGGTGTATGCCCGCCTGGCAGCATTTGCAGCTACACGGAGGGCGGCTATCTCTTCCGTCCACCAATAGACCTGACGCTTGCCGGGCAGTTTCTTCCATCTCTTCATTGCGGCATCGCATATTCGAGTAAGCGACGCTCGGAAATAAACTGCCCTTTCCTCAGTGCCCAGATGATCCGGCAAGGCCGCACACCAGGTCTCTATTATGGCCGCCTCCTCCGCCACTTCGCTATCGAGACTGGCTAGCGACCACCTTGGGAAGCTCTTCTCCGCCCGGCTCCTAACAGGCAGTGGGGCCGCCAGCGTCGGGGAGACCCTCATACGGATGTAGACGTGATCGGAGAGGGTCTCCACTTCCTCCATGACGCGCCAGTCACCTATTCTGTCGGCGACAACAGGGGTCGCCAGCGTGACGTCAACGATGGATCCTCCCTGCCATCGCACACAGGTGTTGGCGCTTCCACGGTTGACGATGCTCAGCCCCATCACCACCGCCCAGTCCCTGAGTGTTGCGCCCCTCACGTCAGTAACGGGGGAGCCCCAAGCCGCGCTCTTGGCATTGAGGTCCCCCATCAGAAGCACCGGCTTTGGTGCAACCCTTCTAAGTACCCTTGCTAGGTTGTCCAGGTGCCCCTCGAAGGCTCTAAGCGGCCGGTTAGGAGAGAAGTATGTCCCCACTATTACTATATTCAGCCAGTTGGCCGCTACGTAGCCCGGCCCTTTGTCCAATTCTACCAGGGGAGGGAAGTCGCCGATAGCCGGAGCAATTATGGCCACGCTCCCATCGGATGCGCCCGCCCAGTTGGACCGAGGTTGGACACAATACGGCTCGGCCACCACCGCTACGCTTACCCCCCACTCCGCCATGACCTGCATTACGAGGTCTTGGGCGCGGATGGAGTGGTTTGCATTTGTTTGCAAGATCTCATGTTGGCGTAGCGACATTATTGGTCCATTGTTTGTCCCTCTTCAGCCTGGTTGGCATGTCCTTGGCTGCGCCCTAGGGTCCCCACGGGGTTTTGCCTTCCTCTTGTCCTTGGGGGGTTGCAAGCCTGGCCCCCCATAACGTGCCCGGCTGGTCTTTTAGCGTGATGGCACACCGCACAGAAGGGTGTGTCCGTGCAGGACGACGCCTTGTGCCCCGGCTTACTGCACCTATAGCACAGTTGTCCCCTCTCCGTTTCAGATGGGCACGTTGCCCTGGTGTGCCCTGTCCCCATACATTTATAGCACCGGAACGGTGCCCGGTCCAGGGCTTGGACTAGTGCACTGGACCAGCCCACGTTTAGCCTCCCACCTTCGCATACCTTTTTCGCCGCCACCACGGGGCACTTCACCAAAGTTGACCCCGATCCATCGTATGCAGTACGCAGTGAGCCAACCTTTACTTCCTCTGCTCCGCAGCCACCCTTTGCTGCGATTGCCGCCGCCAGGGCTTCTCGGGTCACCGATTCCATCAAGCCCGAGACCCTAAGGCCACCAAATTTTACGGGCATATAAACCCGGGCGTCCTCACCGACGATGGCCTGCAACTTTTCGCGCAGACGGTCGGCTGCCCTGCCATTGTCTGTATTGGGGACTTCAATGATTCGGGCCCCATTGGCAGTCTTTCTGACCCTCACGTGCTCCAGCCCCACTTCCGCTAGGCTGAACGATGTTGTAGCCTTTGTGAGAATGGAGGCGTATGAGGCCTCTGAATCCGGCTTGAGGGCCAGTACTACGGCAGCAGAGGGAGGGACCACTAGCCCGTGGCTGCGTGGTTTCGGCTTAGGTTTGGGCGCCTGCTGAGATGTTGCTGCCGCCGCTAAGTTCGCCTTCTTGGCCTTGTTTTTGGCCTTCCTGCCTACGACCTGACTCCATGTGCCCTCCTCTTCCAGCTCCGCTTGCACCTGCGTCGTAGGTTGCGACGCTTGTGGTAACGGTGCGATGTTTGGTCGCTGCAGTTGTCGGGGTGCTGGAACAGGGCGGGCAGGTTGACCAGACTTGGCAGACGGCTGTGGGGTTGACTCCTTGGAGGCCTTTTTCTTCCGCTTTGTTTTACGCGCCTTGGAAGCAGAAGACTTCGCAGGTGGCGTAGGCTCCAAGGTCGTCCCTGACGCCGCTGGCCGCTGGATCACCGGTGTTTCTGCCGGGTGGACAGCAGTTTCGGGCGCTTTCCGGTGCGCTGCCAGTGGAGGACGAAGGGTCGGCTCAGGGGGGAGACGTTGCCTAATATCTTCGAGACGAACGTTCATCATCTCTCCGATGCTCACAGAGATGTCCCTCCTCAGCTCCTCTCTCATCTCCGAGACCACACTTTTGATGAGTGCTGGGAGCTGCTCAGCCATTGCCTCCGACTGCGATTCTCTGCGGCTCTCTGAGAGGAAGGCCGTCTTTAGCGCCCTGGTCTCAGCCTGCGCTATCGCGAGCTGCTCCCTCATTAGCTTATTATCGGCCCTGAGAGCGCGTATCTCCTCATCAACTGTTCTGCCCTCAAGACAGTCCATAGCCGATATTATTACTCGGCAGGCCCTGTTCATGCGCCCCCAGACTTGGCCGCCAATGTGACCCGACTTCTTAGCCTCCTCCAGGACCGAGAGGGCTGCTTTCCGCGTTGTCTCGATATAGCAGTCCTCTCCGTCCCAGGGGTTCGGGCTGAGGTCCCTCGATTGAGGCCGCTTCTCTGCCTCCTTGCCTTCCACATTTTTCGATTTGGACGCGCTCGTACCGGGACTGCAGCCGGAGGCCGTGCCGGTTTCCCCCTCTAGGCCATCGAGGCGGGCCCTGATTTTCTCCCTCGCCCCGGCGATGTCGATAAGTAAACTCTTGGCGCCTGTCAGTCGCCCTCTCCGCGACGAGTTCACCTTCGCCTTAGGCTCGAGTTCGGCGTCACCCGTATGGTGCCTTTTCGTCTTTCTTGTTGGCGGCTCTAGATTAGCCGCCATTCCCTCATCTGGATCAAGTCCGGGGTCCTGTAAGGATGGCAGTTCTGCGCTGTCTGGCCCTTCCAAACGATGAAGCAGCACTGTGGGCTGCATCTGCGCATATGTTGCCTTGCCCTCTTTGATGCGGCGCTCTTCGCCACAAACCTCATTTTCCTTACATACTAAACCCTCCCCTTCCCCGTTTTTGTTTTGCTCCGTTTTTATTCCCACGAGTATGGGGGAAAGACGGTCACTCCGGGCGGTGCCCCCTGCACCCGGAGAACCCTAATACCGCTGGGAGGGCGGGCGGTCTCCCAGGGTTGGCCGCTAGCGGCTGAGTTAACCTACTCAGCCACTCCTCAGGGTGTCGGTCGGGGAACTGCGTTGCGCGCGGAGGTCTGGTGTCTCCCCCCCCGCAGCCGCCATTTGGAGGCCGAAAGCTCCCCGGACATGCTACGGGTGTGTGTGATAACCGATGTGTGAGCCTCTTACCCCGCTAACACCGCCAACCCGCCAAGAGATGGATCTGCGTTTGGATTTCTCAGAAATCCAATGCACAATCCTTCCAGGCAGGTAGGCAGTGTCAGGGAAGCAAAGGGCTCCTTGACCAGAGAATCACACACACCTATGACACGCCAGGGGTCCTTTCGGCCACCTCCGGTACCCGCGGGGGGAGAAACCCCAGAGGTCCGAGCGCAAAACAGTGCCCCGATCGACACCTCAGGAGAACCTCGACGCCACGCACCACAGCGCCGGGGTTTAGGGATTTTTTAGAGAGGTTTACTCCTCGCGGCCCGGCCGGTTAAGGCAAGACCCTCGGCCCTTAGAAAGGGTTACGAGCGGCGGTGACATGGGCAGCAGCATGCTCCCCGTGTCAGTCCGATGGCAGTGCGAGTGCACACCGGACCCGTCCCATGGCTCATCCACTGCGCCGTCTGCTATTCAGACGGACGCGCGGAGAACCCTCGCGAGGTAAGCCACCTCTATCCCTCCACCTTTGCTCTTCCACGGCGCCCTCTGCTGATCAGAGGGACGCGCGGAGAGCCCCTCGCGGGCCGAAGCCCCCCTATTCCCCCCCCGGTGTTTGGTTCGCGGGACCATGTCCTACCCCGGCTCGACGACGGCCGGGGCATTCCCCTATCCACCACCTGGGGACGCGCCACGTCGGGGTACACCTCCCCGCCCACTCGGACAACCGAGCAGGTCCGTGGAACCTAACCTAACCTAACCTAACCTAACCTAACCTAACCTAACCTAACCTAACCTAACCTAACCTAACCTAACCTAACCTAACCTAACCTAACCTAACCTAACCTAACCTAACCTAACCTAACCTAACCTAACCTAACCTAACCTAACCTAACCTAACCTAACCTAACCTAACCTAACCTAACCTAACCTAACCTAACCTAACCTAACCTAACCTAACCTAACCTAACCTAACCTAACCTAACCTAACCTAACCTAACCTAACCTAACCTAACCTAACCTAACCTAACCTAACCTAACCTAACCTAACCTAACCTAACCTAACCTAACCTAACCTAACCTAACCTAACCTAACCTAACCTAACCTAACCTAACCTAACCTAACCTAACCTAACCTAACCTAACCTAACCTAACCTAACCTAACCTAACCTAACCTAACCTAACCTAACCTAACCTAACCTAACCTAACCTAACCTAACCTAACCTAACCTAACCTAACCTAACCTAACCTAACCTAACCTAACCTAACCTAACCTAACCTAACCTAACCTAACCTAACCTAACCTAACCTAACCTAACCTAACCTAACCTAACCTAACCTAACCTAACCTAACCTAACCTAACCTAACCTAACCTAACCTAACCTAACCTAACCTAACCTAACCTAACCTAACCTAACCTAACCTAACCTAACCTAACCTAACCTAACCTAACCTAACCTAACCTAACCTAACCTAACCTAACCTAACCTAACCTAACCTAACCTAACCTAACCTAACCTAACCTAACCTAACCTAACCTAACCTAACCTAACCTAACCTAACCTAACCTAACCTAACCTAACCTAACCTAACCTAACCTAACCTAACCTAACCTAACCTAACCTAACCTAACCTAACCTAACCTAACCTAACCTAACCTAACCTAACCTAACCTAACCTAACCTAACCTAACCTAACCTAACCTAACCTAACCTAACCTAACCTAACCTAACCTAACCTAACCTAACCTAACCTAACCTAACCTAACCTAACCTAACCTAACCTAACCTAACCTAACCTAACCTAACCTAACCTAACCTAACCTAACCTAACCTAACCTAACCTAACCTAACCTAACCTAACCTAACCTAACCTAACCTAACCTAACCTAACCTAACCTAACCTAACCTAACCTAACCTAACCTAACCTAACCTAACCTAACCTAACCTAACCTAACCTAACCTAACCTAACCTAACCTAACCTAACCTAACCTAACCTAACCTAACCTAACCTAACCTAACCTAACCTAACCTAACCTAACCTAACCTAACCTAACCTAACCTAACCTAACCTAACCTAACCTAACCTAACCTAACCTAACCTAACCTAACCTAACCTAACCTAACCTAACCTTTTTTTTTTTTTTTTTTTTTTTTGACCCCGGGAAATGCATAAAACTGCATACCACTACGTAACCTAAGGCCATCGGGGGTGACAGCCAGATGTTACGTATTGGTTATGTAGGGCTCTCCGCTCCTGAAGGGATTGGCCTACCCACTAAAACCCAGGGATGCTTCCGACCTGTGCCTTCACGGTGATGGCATGGGAATCTACTAACGCCACGCCATCACCAGCACCTCCGCCCTAGGGCGGACCCTCTCCGAAAAAGGCACACTGTAGCATGGCCAGTGTGCCTTCCCTCACCAGCTCCCCCCCCGACCAAATGGCCGTCCCCCGGGGAAGCAGGAACCGGCACCAGACACACGGTGTCCCGGTCCCTCCCTCGCCGCCACGGGAGGACAATACGCCCCTACCCCGTGACCACGTGTAGTGGGGATGGTATCCGGGAAAACGTCCCTTCAACCAAACCACCACTACACCCCCATCCCTTGTCAGCAGTGAACTCTGCTATTGCAGAGGACACGCCGAGGGACCGTCAGGGTGGAAGGGTTAGCCTCCGGGACCGGATCATAGGCCCTCTGCCTACCGCATCCCTGGCCAACCGAAAGTAAGGCCAAGGGCTAGCAAAGTCAACGCAACGCGTCGACAGTTCTAACCCTTGCCCAGCCCAGATGCTGCCCATTAGCAGCCAATGTCTTGGTCTAGACGAGAGGGGTACCCATTACACAAGACATCGGGAGCAATCGGCAACACCTAGGTTACTCAACCACCCACCCTCGCTGGCCGAGAAGTAGCGATGGGTTGGAAAAGTCTACACAGGACGATTCCAACCCATTGCCGACGGCCGAGTGCTTGCCCTTTTCCGTGGGTTCCAGATCCATGTCCTCCCCCCCCTGCCCGTAGGCCCCCGAGGCCCCTCTCCCACACTCCCCGGATCCTCAGGAAAACTGCAAGCGGTTTGTCAGGTATTAGCCACCAACAAGCAATGGCCATTGCTTGTTGTTGTTTCCAGGGTGCACCGGCCCAAGCAGTACCCTTCCATGCGGATCAAACCGTGATCAAGATGGATTGGTAAAGCTCGAGCACGCGTGGAGGAACCTGACTTGCACCCCAACCTAACCTAACCTAACCTAACCTAACCTAACCTAACCTAACCTAACCTAACCTAACCTAACCTAACCTAACCTAACCTAACCTAACCTAACCTAACCTAACCTAACCTAACCTAACCTAACCTAACCTAACCTAACCTAACCTAACCTAACCTAACCTAACCTAACCTAACCTAACCTAACCTAACCTAACCTAACCTAACCTAACCTAACCTAACCTAACCTAACCTAACCTAACCTAACCTAACCTAACCTAACCTAACCTAACCTAACCTAACCT
>OX344816.1:16850000-17077500 GCA_947034925.1 Eudemis profundana | reverse complement strand
TAACCTAACCTAACCTAACCTAACCTAACCTAACCTAACCTAACCTAACCTAACCTAACCTAACCTAACCTAACCTAACCTAACCTAACCTAACCTAACCTAACCTAACCTAACCTAACCTAACCTAACCTAACCGGGGTGCGGGCTGGGTTCCTCCACGTTGGCTTGGCGTGTTGCAATTCCCTGGGGGGTGGGTGCTGGACTTCGGTCCGGGGGGAAGGGCAACACGCTGGGCTGGTGCACCCTGGGCAACGGTTAGCAATTTCCCTTAGGGGATATTGCTAGCCGGTGGCTAATACCCAGCACGGGGAGTGAGGGCGTCGGGGGTCTCTGCCCTCTGACGCCACTTCTGGGAGGGAACCCCCATCCACTTAATAACATATATATTCCCCCACAACTGGGCTAGGCCCACATTCCGATGTAACTCTTTATGAGTTAAATATTATGTATATCTTGCCCTCCCAGACTCCATCTACCACTCCCCAACCACCCACACAAACACCTCCACCATCTTAGCTCCACCACAACCCTTCATCCACTCTTCTCCCCCAATCACTGCAACGTCCACCATTCACTCTCTCCAAAAACGAACCACTCTTCCACCAACCACTTACTTCCACTACCATCATCTCCTCCACTCATCTTCCCCACCAACCACTTAAAACTTCTACCACCAACTTCTCTTTCTCTCACCTTCTCTCCGGGAGAGGGGACCCAACCAACCACTCTTATAACATATTTATCCCCCACCCCGGGCGTTGAGAACGCCCAACAATCAGATGACTCGCAAGAGTAAATATTATGTATATTCTATCCCCTCTCCCCCACCATCGACGCCATCTAAAACCACCATCCACTTCCTTTGTTCACCATTCTCTCTCTTAGGAGGGGGGGAACCAAAAACTTTATTTATTCCCCCACCAAATCGGGCGCTTGTACGCGCCCATCAATCAGATGTACTCGTAAGAGTAAAATATAATATATATTTTTTCCCCCCTCCTACATTTTTTCCTCCAACCACTTAAAGCGAACGTGTGATCGCCCAGTCGCTCGCCCGCCTTAGCGGGCGGGAGGCTGGGCGGCCGCACGGTCTATCTCGTCGCTCTTTTTCCACCATCTTCACCACTTCTTCCACCATCCTCCAACCACTCCAAGGGCTTCCGTGTGGTCGCCCAGTCGCTCGCCCGCCTCTGTGGGCGGGAGGCTGGGCGGCCGCACGGCCTGCCCTCTTCCCACCACCGGCTTCATACAACACTTTACAACCACACACTCCTCCAGAAAAAACCACTCCTACACTCCAACCAACACCACGCGGGGGGCACAACGCGTAGACCGATAGCGCCGCGTGTCCCCCATGCACACTCCACAAGACACGGGGGGGGTTTTAGTCCGTAGGCGTTTGTGGATAGACTCGAGATGACGTGACGCTGGAGTCTATCCGCGAGCGAGTCGGGCATGCTGTCAGGTACGGGCCTGGCAGTATCCAAGAGGATTTCCCCCTCCAACGCAAAAAAAAAAAAAAAAAAAAAAAAAAACCTAACCTAACCTAACCTAACCTAACCTAACCTAACCTAACCTAACCTAACCTAACCTAACCTAACCTAACCTAACCTAACCTAACCTAACCTAACCTAACCTAACCTAACCTAACCTAACCTAACCTAACCTAACCTAACCTAACCTAACCTAACCTAACCTAACCTAACCTAACCTAACCTAACCTAACCTAACCTAACCTAACCTAACCTAACCTAACCTAACCTAACCTAACCTAACCTAACCTAACCTAACCTAACCTAACCTAACCTAACCTAACCTAACCTAACCTAACCTAACCTAACCTAACCTAACCTAACCTAACCTAACCTAACCTAACCTAACCTAACCTAACCTAACCTAACCTAACCTAACCTAACCTAACCTAACCTAACCTAACCTAACCTAACCTAACCTAACCTAACCTAACCTAACCTAACCTAACCTAACCTAACCTAACCTAACCTAACCTAACCTAACCTAACCTAACCTAACCTAACCTAACCTAACCTAACCTAACCTAACCTAACCTAACCTAACCTAACCTAACCTAACCTAACCTAACCTAACCTAACCTAACCTAACCTAACCTAACCTAACCTAACCTAACCTAACCTAACCTAACCTAACCTAACCTAACCTAACCTAACCTAACCTAACCTAACCTAACCTAACCTAACCTAACCTAACCTAACCTAACCTAACCTAACCTAACCTAACCTAACCTAACCTAACCTAACCTAACCTAACCTAACCTAACCTAACCTAACCTAACCTAACCTAACCTAACCTAACCTAACCTAACCTAACCTAACCTAACCTAACCTAACCTAACCTAACCTAACCTAACCTAACCTAACCTAACCTAACCTAACCTAACCTAACCTAACCTAACCTAACCTAACCTAACCTAACCTAACCTAACCTAACCTAACCGGGGTGCGGGCTGGGTTCCTCCACGTTGGCTTGGCGTGTTGCAATTCCCTGGGGGGTGGGTGCTGGACTTCGGTCCGGGGGGAAGGGCAACACGCTGGGCTGGTGCACCCTGGGCAACGGTTAGCAATTTCCCTTAGGGGATATTGCTAGCCGGTGGCTAATACCCAGCACGGGGAGTGAGGGCGTCGGGGGTCTCTGCCCTCTGACGCCACTTCTGGGAGGGAACTCCCATCCACTTAATAACATATATATTCCCCCACAACTGGGCTAGGCCCACATTCCGATGTAACTCTTTATGAGTTAAATATTATGTATATCTTGCCCTCCCAGACTCCATCTACCACTCCCCAACCACCCACACAAACACACCTCCACCATCTTAGCTCCACCACAACCCTTCATCCACTCTTCTCCCCCAATCACTGCAACGTCCACCATTCACTCTCTCCAAAAACGACCCACTCTTCCACCAACCACTTATTTCCACTACCATCATCTTCCTCCACTCATCTTCCCCACCAACCACTTAAAACTTCTACCACCAACTTCTCTTTCTCTCACCTTCTCTCCGGGAGAGGGGACCCAACCAACCACTCTTATAACATATTTATCCCCCACCCCGGGCGTTGAGAACGCCCAACAATCAGATGACTCGCAAGAGTAAATATTATGTATATTCTATCCCCTCTCCCCCACCATCAACGCCATCTAAAACCACCATCCACTTCCTTTGTTCACCATTCTCTCTCTTAAGAGGGGGGGAACCAAAAACTTTATTTATTCCCCCACCAAATCGGGCGCTTGTACGCGCCCATCAATCAGATGTACTCGCAAGAGTAAAATATAATATATATTTTTTCCCCCCTCCTACATTTTTTCCTCCAACCACTTAGAGCGAACGTGTGATCGCCCAGTCGCTCGCCCGCCTTAGCGGACGGGAGGCTGGGCGGCCGCACGGTCTATCTCGTCGCTCTTTTTCCACCATCTTCACCACTTCTTCCACCATCCTCCAACCACTCCAAGGGCTTCCGTGTGGTCGCCCAGTCGCTCGCCCGCCTCTGTGGGCGGGAGGCTGGGCGGCCGCACGGCCTGCCCTCTTCCCACCACCGGCTTCATACAACACTTTACAACCACACACTCCTCCAGAAAAAACCACTCCTACACTCCAACCAACACCACGCGGGGGGCACAACGCGTAGACCGATAGCGCCGCGTGTCCCCCATGCACACTCCACAAGACACGGGGGGGGTTTTAGTCCGTAGGCGTTTGTGGATAGACTCGAGATGACGTGACGCTGGAGTCTATCCGCGAGCGAGTCGGGCATGCTGTCAGGTACGGGCCTGGCAGTATCCAATGAGGATTTCCCCCTCCAACGCAAAAAAAAAAAAAAAAAAAAAAAACCTAACCTAACCTAACCTAACCTAACCTAACCTAACCTAACCTAACCTAACCTAACCTAACCTAACCTAACCTAACCTAACCTAACCTAACCTAACCTAACCTAACCTAACCTAACCTAACCTAACCTAACCTAACCTAACCTAACCTAACCTAACCTAACCTAACCTAACCTAACCTAACCTAACCTAACCTAACCTAACCTAACCTAACCTAACCTAACCTAACCTAACCTAACCTAACCTAACCTAACCTAACCTAACCTAACCTAACCTAACCTAACCTAACCTAACCTAACCTAACCTAACCTAACCTAACCTAACCTAACCTAACCTAACCTAACCTAACCTAACCTAACCTAACCTAACCTAACCTAACCTAACCTAACCTAACCTAACCTAACCTAACCTAACCTAACCTAACCTAACCTAACCTAACCTAACCTAACCAACCTAACCTAACCTAACCTAACCTTTTTTTTTTTTTTTTTTTTTACGTGGGGAAATGCATTTACGCATCCCGCCTGCTGGGGCAACAGGTAAAGTCATTGAATGACCGGAATCCCGGGCTCTGGGAAAGGTCCCAACTACCGACTAAAACCCCACGGTTTACCCTCAACGGCACTATGGCAAGGCCACGGGACTAGGCTACCGCGAACCCCACCTGCCGCCCGGCCGAAGCCGTCCCTCAAAACGTGAGCCGGTAAATAGCTCACGTCGGATCCTCACCTGGAGACCTCCACACCGGGAGAGCAGTGAGTGCCCCATAGTTCACTCTCTCAGGTCCCCAATTGTAACTTTTTATCAGAGGTTTCCTCCCTCGCGACATCACCCGGCGCCGGCCTGACAGTGACGTCCCCGCTCCCAACCATGCCGAGATCATGGTCGAGGCTACGGGTCCGAATTTTATACAGTATCGGAATTTCCTGTTCAGCAGTGTTCCAATCCTCTGCCCCAATCCCGATCATCGCGGCATTCCTCATTGGCCACCCTGCCATTGAAGTCGGGTTAACGGGACAGAGGACTGGGCCGCTATTTTTATAGAGGCAACGGTGTTACCTCGCAGCCCCTGTCCGGCGTCGGCCTGCGACAGGAGCCCCCGTTCCTAACCGAAGTCAGGGTTACGGGTCCGAGTTATTTGGACAGGGTCGGAACCTCCTGTATCGAGGACCTCCACACCGGGAGAGAGTGAAGACCACCGAATTCAGTCTCTCAGGTCCCCGTTGTAACTTTTTATAGAGGTTTCCTCCCTCGCAGCGATCACTCGGCAGCCGGCCTGAATGACGCCCCCACTCTCAACCATGTCGAGGTCCATGGTCGAGGCTACGGTTCCGAAATTTTATACAGGATCGGGATTTCCTGTCCCTCGTCATCGCATCCCCAGCCAGAGTCAGCCCTCGCTGCTAACTGCGGCCGAGTCTACGGGCAGCAGTGTTCCAATCCTTTGCCCCAGTCCCGATCATCGCGGCATTCCTCATTGGCCACCCTGCCATGAAGTCGGGTTTACGGGACAAAGGACTGGGCCGCTGTTTTATAGAGGCAACGGTGTTGCCTCGCAGCCCCTGTCCGGCGTCGGCCTGCAACAGGAGCCCCCGTTCCTAACCGAAGTCAGGGCTACGGGTCCGAAATTTTTATACAGTATCGGAATTTTCTGTCTAGCAGTGTTCCAATCCTCTGCCCCAATCCCGATCATCGCGGCATTCCTCATTGGCCACCCTGCCATTGAAGTCGGGTTAACGGGACAGAAGACTGGGCTGCTATTTTTTTTATAGAGGCAACGGTGTTGCCTCGCAGCCCCTGTCCGGCGTCGGCCTGCGACAGGAGCCCCCGTTCCTAACCGAAGTCAGGCTTACGGGTCCGAATTATTTAGACAGGGTCGGAACCTCCTGTATCGAGGACCTCCACACCGGGAGAGAGTGAAAACCACCGAATTCAGTCTCTCAGGTCCCCGTTGTAACTTTTTATAGAGGTTTCCTCCCTCGCAGCGATCACTCGGCACCGGCCTGACAGTGACGCCCCCGCTCCCAACCATGCCGAGGTCCATGGTCAAGGCTACGGGTCCGAAATTTTATACAGTATCGGAATTTCCTGTCCAGCAGTATTCCAATCCTCTGCACCCAGCCCCAATCATCGTGGCATTCCTCATTGGCCACCCTGCCATTGAAGTCGGGTTAACGGGAGACAGAAGACTGGGCCGCTGTTATTATAGAGGCAACTGGGTTGCCTCCCAGCCCCTGTCCGGCGTCGGCCAGCGACAGGGGCCCCCGTTCCCAACCAATGTGGCCCTCGTTGCCAAAGAGGTCAGGGTTACGGGTCCGTTGTTTTTATAGAGGCAACGGCGATTCCTCACAGCCCCTGTCCGGCGTCGGCCATTGACAGGGGCCCCCGTTCCTAACCAAAAGGCCCTCGTTGCCAGCGGTCAGGGTTACGGGTCCGTTGTTTTTATAGAGGCAACGGCAATTCCTCACAGCCCCTGGTCCCGCACCAGGAACCCCCGTTCCCAACCAAGTCAGGATTACGGGTTGTAACTTTTTATAGAGGTTTCCTCCCTCGCAGCAATCACCCGGCGGCGGCCCGGTGACGCTCCCGCTCCAACCCATCTGGCCCTCGTCGCCAAAAGGTCAGGGTTACGGGGCCGTTGTTTTTATAGAGGCAACGGCGATTCCTCACAGCCTCTGTCCGGCGTCAGCCAGACAGGAGCCCCCGTTCCCGACAAGTCGGGGTTACGGGTCCGAATTTTATACAGGATTCGGAGACCTGTACCCTCACCGCCGCACCTGGGGAGTCCTGTAACCCTGGTGCGGAACCCCCCATCCCCCCCTGACAGGTTATTAGTAGCACCGGCAAGTGATCACTTAGGGTCCACTAAGAAATCACTTACCGTTGCTTCCAGGGCGCACCGGCCAAGACTCTTCCCGATTCCTGCGGATCCATAGGATCAAGAGGAATGAGAAGAACCCAGACACTCGAGGAGGTTACCTGTCCCACGCCCCAACCTAACCTAACCTAACCTAACCAGGTACCTAAATTACCAAAACCAACTAAATTTCAGACCAACCTACCTAAATTTTTTCTCTACTCAAATCCGTTTTCCATTCTTCTCTATCTCTTCCCGTTCAAAAGTTATTCAAATTGTTGATCTCCTGTGTAAGCTCCGAATCTTTGAAAATTTTTCCTGCCCCCCCCTTTCACTTTACCCCCCCTTTTTTCGTCGCGTCCTGCTCCAAAAAAATTTAGCTTTCATTTCCTATACGCTCCATATTTTTAAGACACCCCGTTCTCGAGTTATAAAATCACCCCACATTGCAACCACACTTTTGGCAGGCACACCCGAAATTTTGAAAATTCCTAATAAATCAGTCTTTTGCATAAAAATTCTCTTAACTATCCTATCCTACTTCTAAAATTTTTCTTCAATAGATTCCGCTTTGAACTTTCCAAAAAATCCATCCCTCTCTTAGTTATTAAGAAAACAAAAATATTGCCTGTCGACTTTTCGTTGGCACACCTTTCTAAAATCTTCATAACTTCAAAACTGCTCATCCGAAAAATTCTCTTCTTGGATTAAACACATAACCACCTCTTATTTGATCTTTTTACATACTATTCTCACCGGCTTCCATAGGAAAAAATTTCATTTTCATACGCCACTTTTTCTTTTTACTCTCTTCACTCCGTATTTCATATTTGCAACCTGTCTCATATTTCACATTTGATAGCTATTTTGATTGCTCTCCCCCCCCCCATTCTAGTTTTTCTTGCAATTCACTCCTTCTCTCAAAATCTAATTTTCTTCACATCTCGTCATTATGGATGACTTCCCGTTCTCCGAATACCTGGACCTGAGTTCAGGCGATGAACAGGAGACCTACTACTCACCTCCAAAAACCCCCCCTCCATTGAAAAAACCACCTCCCTCAAAAGATCCCGCCCCAGATGAAAAACAAGCGCCCATAACATCCAAAAACCCTCCCTCACCCAAGAAGGCACCACCCTACCAACCACCGAAATCCGCTAAGCAAATCAGAAGAGAAAATACTCCCTCAGCACTCTGGTCCGGCTCGGTCGACGCGTACACTAAGTACAGTGACGACCAGCTTGATTGTGAAATTTTCCGGAACAAAATCCTAAATAATACCGGCCTGATCCACTACCAATTTACTTTAAACCACTCTGTCACCCGGGTCGACAAGACCCAGATCAAGCTGTTCGCCGACCAGATAATCGTGGAGGTCGACAAATATATCGACCGGCTCAAGACCCTTTGGGCCTCGGACACCAGAGGCCCCACAACGTCGGCGGGCAGCGGGGAGGCTGCGGGGCCTAGTCGGGACTTACCACCATCACAAGTCATCTCAGCCCCGGCCCGTCCGACCCGCGGCAGCGTAACTTCTACTCTCAAGTCCGCTCAGACGGACAAACCACCAACTCGCACCATCTCCACACAAACTGACAGCCCCTCTCTGCCAGAGGCCTCAAATGACACCGTCGAGGCCATTAGGAGCATCATCAGAGAGGAGCTTCAGCCTATCAAAGCCACTCTCTCCTCTGGCCCGGGCACCAGCCCGGCACCTAGCTTCTCTTACGCTGCTGCTGCGGCTAAGGCTGCGGCTCCTGGACGCAGGCCGCCTACTCCTGCCAACCAACGCTCCAAACAAACAACCGCCAAACCAGCCATAATAATATCACCTAAAACCGAAACCAAAAATAGCTCCGATACTCTACAGTCATGGAGGAAGGCGGTCTCCTTCAGGGACACCGACTTTGCTCCCGCTAACACCAAATTCGTGTCGAATGGAAAGGTGCGGGTGGAATTCGACACTGGGGCGCAGAGAGACATCGCCCTGACGCGGACCAACGACATAAATGCGGATGTCTCTGCCGAGACTTCAAAGTCCTACCGCCCTATGGTCATGCTGAAGGGCGTGTCCAATGACACTCCGGAAGAGGAACTTATTCCAATTATTCTCCAACAAAATCCTGCCATTAACCAATCAGTTCAAAAACCAGAAGACTTAACTCTACAGTTTAAGCGCAGCAACAAAAATAATAAGCTTTATAATGCCGTTCTTCTGACGTCCCCCCGCACCTACCACGCGATCATCTCCACCCAAAAGGTTAATGTCGACCATCAGAGGGTCCACGCAGTGGAGCACATACCCGTGCTGCAGTGCTATAAATGCCTGCAGTACGGGCACACCAGGAACCGGTGTAACAACAACATCACCGTGTGCTCCCACTGCGCTGGGAAGGACCATGAATTCAAGAACTGTCCGGATCGCGAAGATCCCGCCAAAAGCACCTGCCACAACTGCGTGGAATTCGCCAGGAAAGCCAACACCAAAACCCCCAACCTCAAGCACTCAGCAACATCAGCCTTCTGCCCTCGAATGATCGCCATGACTGAAAGGATCAGGTCGAGAGTTGACTACGGACAATAGCACAGTCCATCTACAGCCTAACATCTTGCTCATTCTCGATCTGATCTAAACTCAACTTGATAGTCAGCTGTTACCCATAATCCCTCTCTTATCCTATCTCCTACTTCTATCCTCCTATCCAACTTTCTCTACTACCTCCTTTTCTGCCAAATCATTCCTCCAATCACACACACAACACACCACATAACACATAATTCTCTCCATTCTCTGCAGAGCAACGTGTGATCGCCCAGTCGCTCGTCCGCCCCAAGCGGGCGGGCGGCTGGGCGGCCACACGGCCTATTCGTAGCTCTTTATCTCTTTTACAACCACAAACACTTCCAAAAACACTACACTTGCACGCTACCAACACCACGCGGGGGGCACAACGCGTATACCAATAGCGCCGCGTGTCTCCCAAGCACACTCCACACGACGCGGGGGGGGTTTTAGTCCGTAGGCGTTTGGGAATAGACTCGAGACATCGTGACGCTGGAGTCTATTCCCGAGCGAGTCGGGCATGCTGCCAGGTACGGGCCTGGCAGTATCCAATGAGGATTTCCCCCTCCCACGCAAAAAAAAAAAAAAAAAAACCTAACCTAACCTAACCTAACCTAACCTAACCTAACCTAACCTAACCTAACCTAACCTAACCTAACCTAACCTAACCTAACCTAACCTAACCTAACCTAACCTAACCTAACCTAACCTAACCTAACCTAACCTAACCTAACCTTTTTTTTTTTTTTTTTTTTTTTTTTTTTTTTTTTTTTTTTTTTTTTTTGACCCCGGGAAATGCATAAAACTGCATACCACTACGTAACCTAAGGCCATCGGGGGTGACAGCCAGATGTTACGTATTGGTTATGTGGGGCTCTCCGCTCCTGAAGGGATTGGCCTACCCACTAAAACCCAGGGATGCTACCGACCTGTGCCTTCACGGTGATGGAATGGGAATCTACTAACGCCACGCCATCACCAGCACCTCCGCCCTAGGGCGGACCCTCTCCGAAAAAGGCACACTGTAGCATGGCCAGTGTGCCTTCCCTCACCAGCTCCCCCCCGACCAAATGGCCGTCCCCCGGGGAAGCAGGGACCGGCACCAGACACACGGTGTCCCGGTCCCTCCCTCGCCGCCACGGGAGGACAAACGCCCCTGCCCCGCAGCCGTCCACGGGAGGACAAACGCCCCTACCCCGCAGACATTCGCCTGTCCGTTCCTGACCATCGCCAGCCCTCGTTGCTGGGGACAGTCAGGTTTACGGACCACGGTGGACCAGTCCTCTACGTCCCGCTAACGGGACGCAGAGGACTAGTCCACCGCCACCACGCAGCGGCACAGGTCACCCGTCTGGTGCCTGCCCGCAGTGCCCCCCAAAAGGAGACGTCGGAGGGATGCTGCCCGTGCCCGACGCTCCGCCCTCGCGTGCCGCACCTGGAGAGTCCTCTAACAGAGGAAACCCGGTGCGGGACCCCCCAACCCCCCCTGACAGGCTCATTCGCAGCATCGGCAAGCGATCAATTAGGGGCCCCTAAGAAATCACTTGCCGTTGCTCCCGGGGTGCACCGGCCAAGACGCTTCCCTTTCCTGCGGATCAACCGGATCAAGAGGAATGAGAAGAATCCAGACACTCTGGGAGGTTTCCTGTCTAGCACCCCAACCTAACCTAACCTAACCTAACCTAACCTAACCTAACCTAACCTAACCTAACCTAACCTAACCTAACCTAACCTAACCTAACCTAACCTAACCTAACCTAACCTAACCTAACCTAACCTAACCTAACCTAACCTTTTTTTTTTTTTTTTTTTTTTTTTTTGACGCTGTGGGAAATGCTTTACGCATACCCCCCGGGCTGGGGTGGGCCCATTGGTGGGGGGTTATGTGGGACTCCCTCCTCTCACACCCCTCTGAAAGCAGAGGGGGGGGAGGAGTATACCCACTAAAACCCACAGCGGCGTTTCCCTCTCCTTGCCGTTGTACAGGGGCGTCCTGGGATCACACTGTGCAACCATGACGCCCCCCGGCGGCCCTGGCTAACCTACGCCAGGGCACCCGCGCCAAAGGAGGGGAAGGCCAGAAACGCTTGGCCTCCCCCCCAGACGTGTAGGGCCGTGCAATGCGGGTTCCCCAACCCGCGGCCCTACTGGGGGAGCATGCGGTTCATGAACCGCCCACGTGCTCGACCCCTCCGTCTACGCCGGATCGGGAGCGCATCCACCCTCTCTTCGCGCTCCCGCTCCGCGGCCTCCTTCTGCGAAATAACTGATTCGCAGAAGGAGGCCACCGCCTCCCAGGATCTCTCGCTGCTCAGCATGGCCGCCACGACGCTGTGCAGCGAGAGATCACCCACTCCAAGAGACGCCACAAGCGTGCGGCGCTCGTCGGCCCAGTGCACACATTCCGCAAGCGTGTGCTGGGCCGTGTCGTCATCGGCGCCGCACTCATGGCAAGCGGGCCCGGGCTCCCTCCCAATACGATGCAGGTAATGACCGAAACAGCCATGTCCGGTCATTACCTGCGTCATCCGGAACCCGAGCTTGCCGTGGCGCCTCTCCAACCACTCATCGAATGACCCGAGGAGGGCCCCTATGGTGCGGTGGCCATAGGGGGCGTCCTCGAGGTCGTTCTTCCACCTCTCCCGCAGCCTTCGCTCGGTTTGGCTGCGGGCGGCCCTCACCTCCTCAGGAGCAGGGTACACCCCAGTGGCCCTGCTCCTAGCCCTCTCCCGGTGCGCCTCGGCTAGGGACTCCGCGTCCAACTCCCAAGGGGGAGTCCCAGCCAAGGCGCACGCTGCTGCCCCGGCCACCGTCACGTATGCCCTGCATATACGTAGGGCCACCACCCTTTGTGGCCTCCGTAGCAGGGCTTTGTTTGCCGCCGTCAGCCGGTCCGCCCATATCGGGCACCCGTACAGGGCCATGCTCCGGGTGACACCGGCATAGAGACGGCGGCACGCGTTCGATGGCCCTCCCACGTTGGGCAGCAGCCGGCCCAAGGCCGAGGCCGTCGCCACTATTCGGGGAG
This sequence comes from Eudemis profundana, assembly GCA_947034925.1. Lineage (NCBI taxonomy): Eukaryota > Metazoa > Arthropoda > Insecta > Lepidoptera > Tortricidae > Eudemis > Eudemis profundana. Next base: position 17,065,182 of record OX344816.1, on the reverse strand, counting down.
CAATCTGGCGGAAATGCTCCCCGAATGTCCACCTGCGGTCCAAGGTGAGGCCCAGGTATTTGATATGCGGCCTCACCTGGACCGCCTCCCCGCTTACGTTGAGGGAGCACCCTGCGGGAGGTCGCCAGGCCCTCCCCCTCCCCCCAAAGATTATTCCTTCCGTCTTTGGGAGGGACACCTTCAGGCCCAGCAACCTGATCCTGGCGACTATGAGGTCCGCCGCCACCTCTGCTCTCCGCAGGGTCTCCCCCAACCCCTGCCCCCGGACGGCCACCATGGTGTCATCTGCATAGCAGATGACAGCCATCCGGGGGAGGAGGACGTCGCGTATGGCCCAATCGTACCCCAGGTTCCACAACAAGGGCCCCAACACGGAACCCTGGGGTACGCCACATGCCATGGGCCGCGTCCTCCTCTGCCCTCCCCTATCTTCGTAGAGCACTACCCGGTCCGTCAGGTAGTGCTCTACGATGCGCCGCAGGTACGGGGGCACTCCATGATATCGGAGTGCCTCCCCTATCACGGAGTACGGGAGGGAACCAAACGCGTTGGCGATGTCCAAGGACACCGCCACCACTCCCTCTCTCCTTCCCTCCGCGTACTCCGAGAACCCTCTTAGGGTCCCGATCGCGTCGATGGTGGACCGCCCCACTCGGAATCCAAATTGGCGGTCTGACACGTCGGGACCCGTGTCCTCCAGATGCTGGAGGATCCTGGACGCTAGGATCCGCTCCAGCATCTTCCCCACCTCGTCCAGCAGAACTATGGGTCTCCACCCCGATGGAGAGTCTGCTGGACGGGCTGCTTTACGAAGGAGGCACAGCCTCCCCTCCTTCCAGCAGCCCGGAAACCGCCCCACCTCAAGACACTCGTTGTACAGGTCCTTGAGGCGGTTTCCGAGGTGGGCCATCGCTATCGGGAGGACTCTCCCATGCACACCGTCCGGGCCCGGGGCCTTCTTGCAGGCCCTCAGACGGTGCACCGCCCAGGTGACGTCGGCGTCCGTGATCGGCGTCACCTCCACCTCTCCTTCTGGTTCCTCCGGCGGGCCCATGGCCGGGGGAACAAACCCTCCCTCCGCGGGCGGGAACAAACCCTCCACCACCCTTGTGAGGAGCTCCGGTTCCAGGGAATCCATGGTGGGCCCGTTGCGCATCTTATTGCGCACCACCTTGTAGGGCCTCCCCCATGGATCCCTGTTGAGAGTGTCCAAGAACGCCTCGTGCGCGGCGTCCTTGGCTCTCGAGATGGCGATGCACAGGGCCTCCGCCGCCTCCCTTAAGGCCCTGTGCAGGAGCTCCTCTTCCTCTGGGGTGTGCCTTCGCCGCCGGCATCGGGAGTATTCCCTTCGTGCCGTATTGCAGGTCCGACGTAGGGCCCCAACCTCGTCGGACCACCAATACACCCGCTTCTTGGCCGGCGGCTTTCCCGCCCGCCTCATGCTCGCGTCGCAGACCGCGTGTAGCGACGCCCGAAACTGCCGCGCCCTCACCTCCACGTCCGGACCCTGGTCCGGGGGGCGACCCCACCGCTCCTCTATTAGGGCAGCCTCTTCTACCGCGTCGCGGTCGAGACTGCCAAGAGCCCACTTGGGGAATGTGCTCCGCCCCCCCCTTCCTGCGGGACCAGGTGACTGGGCCCGCCTCTGGTTGGAGACCCTCATCCTGATGTACAGGTGATCCGAGAGGGTCTCCACGTCCCCCAGGACACGCCAGTCGGAGACGCGTGCGGCTAGGGCAGGGGTCGCGAACGAGACGTCCACGATCGAGCCCCCCTGCCGGCGCACGCAGGTATTGGCTGTGCCCCGGTTTAGGACAACCAGCCCCAAACCAGCCGCCCAGTCCCTGAGAGCTTCCCCTCGCGGGTCCGTGACGGGGGAACCCCACGCCGCACATTTGGCGTTGAGGTCCCCCAGGAGCAAGATCGGAGATGGCGCAGCAGCTCCTATAACTCGTCCCAGGCCCTCCAGGAACTGCTCAAAGGCGAACAGCGGTCTATTGGGGGAGAAGTAAACACCGACCAGCAGTGTTTCTCCCCATTTGACCGCTGCGTAACCCTGAGCAGTTGCCACTTTAGTTATGGGAGGGTGATCGCCCACTGTGGGGACGACGACCGCCACCAGCCCGTCCGTGTCTCCGACCCAATTGGGCTGGGGGGAGACGAGGTAGGGCTCCGACACTACGGCAACACTGATGCCCCACTCCGCCATGTGCTGGATCAGGAGATCCTGTGCACGGGCGCAGTGGTTGGTGTTGCATTGCACAACCTCCCACGTATGTAGTGTGGGTTGTGCTGGCATCAGTGTTCCATGTCGCTGCCCTCACCTCTTGTCGTCGCCGTCCGCTCTTGCGGTCTGGGGGCCTCCGGGGTCGACTTGGAGGGCTCCCTGCCTCTTGTGTGTGGGGGGGTGCACGAGGGTCCCCCCATCACGTGCTCCGAGGGCCTCTTGGCATGCTGGCACACCGCACAAAATGGCGTGGGCGCCGAACAGTCCTTGGCGAGGTGGCCCGTTTTCCCGCACCTGTAGCACAGGCCGCTCCTGTCCACCTGGGCTGGACACATCGCCCTGGTGTGACCGATGCCCATGCAGCGGAAGCACCGCATGGGTCGCGGTTCCAGGGCTTCTACCCGGGCTGAGGTCCATCCCAGGAGCAGCCTCCCCCCCTCGGCCAGCAGCTTAGCCGCCGTGATTGGGCTCCTCACTATAACGGCGCCGGTGCCGTTTGGCAGCCAGCGGAACCTGCCCACCTCTATTTGGTCGGGGAGGCACTTGCCCTTCTCGGCGACTCTGGCCTTCACAAGGTCTTCGGTGACCGACTCGTCAAACCCGGCTATGCGGATTTCCGCCTTTTTGACGGGCCGGTACACATCGGCCACCTCCCCGACTAAGCCTCGCAGCTTTTCGGCGAGCTCGTCGGCCGCCGTACCGCTCTGGGCCCCTGGGAGCTCTATAAGGCGAGCCCCGGCCGCCGTTTTCCGCACCCGCACGTGCTCTACCCCCACCTCCGCCAGCTTTAGCGACGTGGCTTTCGCCATCAATGTTTTGTAGTCGCACTCAGCCCCTGGTTTGAGGGCGACTACTACCGCCGCCGATTTCGGCGCCACGAGCTTAGGGGCAGCGGGTTTCGCGGCTGGCACTGATTTCCGGGGTGCCGGCTTGGGTGGGGTGGGCCTCTTGGCTTTGCCCCTCTTTGCCACCTCCACCCATGAGCCTTCCTTGGCTGGAGGGGGAGCCCTCGGTTGTGGTACCCCTGAGGGGCCCGGCTGGGACTGAGGCTTGGCGGTCGCCTGTTTCCCCTGTTTCGCCTTTTTCGCCTTAGGGGCCCTAGGAGCTGGGGCGGGCCGCGCCGGGGGCATTAGGGTCGCCCCCGTGGTGCCAGTATTTTGGGGGGCTCTGCCCGCCTTCGCCTTCGCCAGGGTTTTGGGAGCCCTAGTGGTTTCCCTCTCCGGGGCCGGTGTCGGGCAGCTGGGCTGGGCGGCTTCCGACTGTGTGGGCAGTGCCCTTCTCCTGTCCGCTGCCAATGGCGGGCGGATTATCGGCGCCGGGGGGAGGAGGCTCTTGATCTCCCCCAGGCGGACGTTGACCATCTCCCCCACTGTGAGGAGTAGGTCCCTCGTGAGCTGCTCTTTGAATTGAGCAAGGGCCTCCACCACATCAGTGTGGCCCTGTTCGACACCAGTGGGGGCGTTCTGTTGGGTCCCCCTTTCGGAGAAGGCCCTTCTGAGCGCCTTCGTCTCCTCACGTAGGACGGCGAGCTCCTGCCGCATCCGCCTGTTGTCGGCCTTGAGGGCGCGCATCTGCTCGTCCTCCTGACGTTGCTCCTCAAGGCCGTCCATTGCTGCGCCGATGGCCCTGCAGGCCGCATTGATGCGGCCCCACACCTCGCCCTTAAGATGGCCGCTTTTGGCGGCCTCCACCCTCACGCAATTTGCCGCCTCACGTGCGGCCCGGATGTGATCTTCATCCAGGAGCAGGTCCTGCGGCACGCCCTCGTTCTCCTTAGCCCTTATGGGGCTGCGCTCCCTACCCCTCCCAGACGATTTCGCCTTCCCCTTCGTTTGGGGCGGTGCGCCCCCGTTGGCCTCGTCCTCCTGCAGACGCAGGAAGTCCTCTTCCTCGAGGTCCGCGAGGCGAGCCCTACTTTGGGATGGCCCGGCGTGGCTAGCGCGCGGCTTCCCCCTCCGAGCCGTGCTCACCTTGGGCGAGATTTTGGGTGGGGAGTCTTCCCCAGACTCTCCATGGGGCCTCTTGCCCAGCAAAGAGACCATCTCGACATCCGGTTCCCTCTCTCCCCCCAGCTCTGCCCCCTCCTCATCGTCCGAGCTTAGGGGGTCCGGTTCGGGCAGCGGCGCGCGCCAGAGCCTCAGTCTTAAACCCCCCTCCGCTCTGGTGGCCTCCTCCTTCGAGCCCCCCTTCGAGCCCGAGGCTCTGGCCCCTTCGGGCTTCCCCCACCCTTCTAGTGAGGGCAGGCTCCCCTCGTCGTCCGACGCACTGGCGTAAGATTCGTGCGCCGAACCCCCCTCCCCTGGATGCCCCTCCAGCGACATCTTCCCCAAGTCCCTAGTTTTTGTTATTGTTTTGGACTTCCCCCCCTGTGCGGCACTCCTACCTCCGACCTGGCCGCAAGTCCCCGTTTCCCCCCCAAGATCTAAGTTCCCCCCCAGTTCCCCATTTTTATAAGACTCCATAACAGTTCCCACGAGTAGCGGAGAATAAAGCTCCACTTGGGCAGAGATCCGCATACCCAAGTGGCCCTAATACACTGCGAGGTCGGGCGGTATCGCAGGATTGGCCGCTAACGACTGGGTTACCTACCCAGCCACTCCTCAGGGTGCCGATCGGGAAACTGCGTTGCGCGTGGAGATCTAGGGTTTCCCCCAGAAGTCCACGCGAAAAACAATGCCCCGATCGCCACCACAGGAGAACCTCGACGCCACGTACCACTGCGCCGGGGTTTAGGGATTTTTATAGAGGTTTACTCCTCGCGGTCCGGCCGGCTAAGGCAAGACCTCCGGTCTGCTGTATCATCCGTACCCCATTAACGCCACAACTGGGGATCGTTGGAAGACACAGCAGGTTACGGGATTCAAGGGGGGCTGGCGTAGACCCCCCTATGATGATTCTCAACGGAGAACCACCCCTCGTGTCAAGACACACCCTCAGTGGCCGGAAAAGGCCCCCTCAAAATCCTCAAAAGAGGTTCACCCCAGGTTATTTTTTATAGAGGTTTTCTTCCTCGCGGCACCCACTTGTAAAGAGTGGGCGCCCTCGTTCCCCCAAGGGGGTTTACGATATCCCGCCCCATGCTGGGTATTAGCCACCGGCTAGTAATATCCCCTAAGGGAAATTGCTAACCGTTGCCCAGGGTGCACCAGCCCAGCGTGTTGCCCTTCCCCCCGGACCGAGTCCGGCACCCAGCCCCCCAGGGAACTGCAACACACCGAGCCAACGTGGAGGAACCCAGCCCGCACCCCAACCTAACCTAACCTAACCTAACCTAACCTAACCTAACCTAACCTAACCTAACCTAACCTAACCTAACCTAACCTAACCTAACCTAACCTAACCTAACCTAACCTAACCTAACCTAACCTAACCTAACCTAACCTAACCTAACCTAACCTAACCTAACCTAACCTAACCTAACCTAACCTAACCTAACCTAACCTAACCTAACCTAACCTAACCTAACCTTTTTTTTTTTTTTTTTTTTTTTTTGACCCCGGGAAATGCATAAAACTGCATACCACTACGTAACCTAAGGCTATCGGGGGTGACAACCAGATGTTACGTATTGGTTATGTGGGGCTCTCCGCTCCTGAAGGGATTGGCCTACCCACTAAAACCCAGGGATGCTACCGACACCTGTGCCTTCACGGTGATGGCATGGGAATCTACTAACGCCACGCCATCACCAGCACCTCCGCCCTAGGGCGGACCCTCTCCGAAAAAGGCACACTGTAGCATGGCCAGTGTGCCTTCCCTCACCAGCTCCCCCCCGACCAAATGGCCGTCCCCCGGGGAAGCAGGGACCGGCACCAGACACACGGTGTCCCGGTCCCTCCCTCGCCGCCACGGGAGGACAATACGCCCCTACCCCGTGACCACGTGTAGTGGGGATGGTATCCGGGAAAACGTCCCTTCAACCAAACCACCACTACACCCCCATCCCTTGTCAGCAGTGAACTCTGCTATTGCAGAGGACACGCCGAGGGACCGTCAGGGTGGAAGGGTTAGCCTCCGGGACCGGATCATAGGCCCTCTGCCTACCGCATCCCTGGCCAACCGAAAGTAAGGCCAAGGGCTAGCAAAGTCAACGCAACGCGTCGACAGTTCTAACCCTTGCCCAGCCCAGATGCTGCCCATTAGCAGCCAATGTCTTGGTCTAGACGAGAGGGGTACCCATTACACAAGACATCGGGAGCAATCGGCAACACCTAGGTTACTCAACCACCCACCCTCGCTGGCCGAGAAGTAGCGATGGGTTGGAAAAGTCTACACAGGACGATTCCAACCCATTGCCGACGGCCGAGTGCTTGCCCTTTTCCGTGGGTTCCAGATCCATGCCCTCCCCCCCCTGCCCGTAGGCCCCCGAGGCCCCTCTCCCACACTCCCCGGATCCTCGGGAAAACTGCAAGCGGTTTGTCAGGTATTAGCCACCAACAAGCAATGGCCATTGCTTGTTGTTGTTTCCAGGGTGCACCGGCCCAAGCAGTACCCTTCCATGCGGATCAAACCGTGATCAAGATGGATTGGTAAAGCTCGAGCAAACCTAACCTAACCTAACCTAACCTAACCTAACCTAACCTAACCTAACCTAACCTAACCTAACCTAACCTAACCTAACCTAACCTAACCTAACCTAACCTAACCTAACCTAACCTAACCTAACCTAACCAACCTAACCTAACCTAACCTAACCTTTTTTTTTTTTTTTTTTTTTACGTGGGGAAATGCATTTACGCATCCCGCCTGCTGGGGCAACAGGTAAAGTCATTGAATGACCGGAATCCCGGGCTCTGGGAAAGGTCCCAACTACCGACTAAAACCCCACGGTTTACCCTCAACGGCACTATGGCAAGGCCACGGGACTAGGCTACCGCGAACCCCACCTGCCGCCCGGCCGAAGCCGTCCCTCAAAACGTGAGCCGGTAAATAGCTCACGTCGGATCCTCACCTGGAGACCTCCACACCGGGAGAGCAGTGAGTGCCCCATAGTTCACTCTCTCAGGTCCCCAATTGTAACTTTTTATCAGAGGTTTCCTCCCTCGCGACATCACCCGGCGCCGGCCTGACAGTGACGTCCCCGCTCCCAACCATGCCGAGATCATGGTCGAGGCTACGGGTCCGAATTTTATACAGTATCGGAATTTCCTGTTCAGCAGTGTTCCAATCCTCTGCCCCAATCCCGATCATCGCGGCATTCCTCATTGGCCACCCTGCCATTGAAGTCGGGTTAACGGGACAGAGGACTGGGCCGCTATTTTTATAGAGGCAACGGTGTTACCTCGCAGCCCCTGTCCGGCGTCGGCCTGCGACAGGAGCCCCCGTTCCTAACCGAAGTCAGGGTTACGGGTCCGAGTTATTTGGACAGGGTCGGAACCTCCTGTATCGAGGACCTCCACACCGGGAGAGAGTGAAGACCACCGAATTCAGTCTCTCAGGTCCCCGTTGTAACTTTTTATAGAGGTTTCCTCCCTCGCAGCGATCACTCGGCAGCCGGCCTGAATGACGCCCCCACTCTCAACCATGTCGAGGTCCATGGTCGAGGCTACGGTTCCGAAATTTTATACAGGATCGGGATTTCCTGTCCCTCGTCATCGCATCCCCAGCCAGAGTCAGCCCTCGCTGCTAACTGCGGCCGAGTCTACGGGCAGCAGTGTTCCAATCCTTTGCCCCAGTCCCGATCATCGCGGCATTCCTCATTGGCCACCCTGCCATGAAGTCGGGTTTACGGGACAAAGGACTGGGCCGCTGTTTTATAGAGGCAACGGTGTTGCCTCGCAGCCCCTGTCCGGCGTCGGCCTGCAACAGGAGCCCCCGTTCCTAACCGAAGTCAGGGCTACGGGTCCGAAATTTTTATACAGTATCGGAATTTTCTGTCTAGCAGTGTTCCAATCCTCTGCCCCAATCCCGATCATCGCGGCATTCCTCATTGGCCACCCTGCCATTGAAGTCGGGTTAACGGGACAGAAGACTGGGCTGCTATTTTTTTTATAGAGGCAACGGTGTTGCCTCGCAGCCCCTGTCCGGCGTCGGCCTGCGACAGGAGCCCCCGTTCCTAACCGAAGTCAGGCTTACGGGTCCGAATTATTTAGACAGGGTCGGAACCTCCTGTATCGAGGACCTCCACACCGGGAGAGAGTGAAAACCACCGAATTCAGTCTCTCAGGTCCCCGTTGTAACTTTTTATAGAGGTTTCCTCCCTCGCAGCGATCACTCGGCACCGGCCTGACAGTGACGCCCCCGCTCCCAACCATGCCGAGGTCCATGGTCAAGGCTACGGGTCCGAAATTTTATACAGTATCGGAATTTCCTGTCCAGCAGTATTCCAATCCTCTGCACCCAGCCCCAATCATCGTGGCATTCCTCATTGGCCACCCTGCCATTGAAGTCGGGTTAACGGGAGACAGAAGACTGGGCCGCTGTTATTATAGAGGCAACTGGGTTGCCTCCCAGCCCCTGTCCGGCGTCGGCCAGCGACAGGGGCCCCCGTTCCCAACCAATGTGGCCCTCGTTGCCAAAGAGGTCAGGGTTACGGGTCCGTTGTTTTTATAGAGGCAACGGCGATTCCTCACAGCCCCTGTCCGGCGTCGGCCATTGACAGGGGCCCCCGTTCCTAACCAAAAGGCCCTCGTTGCCAGCGGTCAGGGTTACGGGTCCGTTGTTTTTATAGAGGCAACGGCAATTCCTCACAGCCCCTGGTCCCGCACCAGGAACCCCCGTTCCCAACCAAGTCAGGATTACGGGTTGTAACTTTTTATAGAGGTTTCCTCCCTCGCAGCAATCACCCGGCGGCGGCCCGGTGACGCTCCCGCTCCAACCCATCTGGCCCTCGTCGCCAAAAGGTCAGGGTTACGGGGCCGTTGTTTTTATAGAGGCAACGGCGATTCCTCACAGCCTCTGTCCGGCGTCAGCCAGACAGGAGCCCCCGTTCCCGACAAGTCGGGGTTACGGGTCCGAATTTTATACAGGATTCGGAGACCTGTACCCTCACCGCCGCACCTGGGGAGTCCTGTAACCCTGGTGCGGAACCCCCCATCCCCCCCTGACAGGTTATTAGTAGCACCGGCAAGTGATCACTTAGGGTCCACTAAGAAATCACTTACCGTTGCTTCCAGGGCGCACCGGCCAAGACTCTTCCCGATTCCTGCGGATCCATAGGATCAAGAGGAATGAGAAGAACCCAGACACTCGAGGAGGTTACCTGTCCCACGCCCCAACCTAACCTAACCTAACCTAACCAGGTACCTAAATTACCAAAACCAACTAAATTTCAGACCAACCTACCTAAATTTTTTCTCTACTCAAATCCGTTTTCCATTCTTCTCTATCTCTTCCCGTTCAAAAGTTATTCAAATTGTTGATCTCCTGTGTAAGCTCCGAATCTTTGAAAATTTTTCCTGCCCCCCCCTTTCACTTTACCCCCCCTTTTTTCGTCGCGTCCTGCTCCAAAAAAATTTAGCTTTCATTTCCTATACGCTCCATATTTTTAAGACACCCCGTTCTCGAGTTATAAAATCACCCCACATTGCACTCTTAGCTCCAGCCAAAATTTACTTTTTGCATTTTTTTTTCGTAATTGGGCCGGTTCTAGAGAATTTCGCTGCTTGTGTCGCGAAAAGCGTGGCCCATTCTACACTCTACCGCAACCTAACCTCATTTAACCTAACCTAATTTTTTTTCAACCGAGGACCTAACCTAACTTTCGCTGAGTTAGGTTAGCTCCAGCCAAAATTTACTTTTTGCATTTTTTTCGTAATTGGGCCGGTTCTAGAGAATTTCGCTGCTTGTGTCGCGAAAAGCGTGGCCCATTCTACACTCTACCGCAACCTAACCTCATTTAACCTAACCTATTTTTTTTTTTCAACCGAGGACCTAACCTAACTTTCGCTGAGTTAGGTTAGCTCCAGCCAAAATTTACTTTTTGCATTTTTTTCGTAATTGGGCCGGTTCTAGAGAATTTCGCTGCTTGTGTCGCGAAAAGCGTGGCCCATTCTACACTCTACCGCAACCTAACCTCATTTAACCTAACCTAATTTTTTTTCAACCGAGGACCTAACCTAACTTTCGCTGAGTTAGGTTAGCTCCAGCCAAAATTTACTTTTTGCATTTTTTTCGTAATTGGGCCGGTTCTAGAGAATTTCGCTGCTTGTGTCGCGAAAAGCGTGGCCCATTCTACACTCTACCGCAACCTAACCTCATTTAACCTAACCTAATTTTTTTTCAACCGAGGACCTAACCTAACTTTCGCTGAGTTAGGTTAGCTCCAGCCAAAATTTACTTTTTGCATTTTTTTCGTAATTGGGCCGGTTCTAGAGAATTTCGCTGCTTGTGTCGCGAAAAGCGTGGCCCATTCTACACTCTACCGCAACCTAACCTCATTTAACCTAACCTATTTTTTTTTCAACCGAGGACCTAACCTAACTTTCGCTGAGTTAGGTTAGCTCCAGCCAAAATTTACTTTTTGCATTTTTTTCGTAATTGGGCCGGTTCTAGAGAATTTCGCTGCTTGTGTCGCGAAAAGCGTGGCCCATTCTACACTCTACCGCAACCTAACCTCATTTAACCTAACCTAATTTTTTTTCAACCGAGGACCTAACCTAACTTTCGCTGAGGTTAGCTCCAGCCAAAATTTACTTTTTGCATTTTTTTCGTAATTGGGCCGGTTCTAGAGAATTTCGCTGCTTGTGTCGCGAAAAGCGTGGCCCATTCTACACTCTACCGCAACCTAACCTCATTTAACCTAACCTATTTTTTTTTCAACCGAGGACCTAACCTAACTTTCGCTGAGTTAGGTTAGCTCCAGCCAAAATTTACTTTTTGCATTTTTTTTCGTAATTGGGCCGGTTCTAGAGAATTTCGCTGCTTGTGTCGCGAAAAGCGTGGCCCATTCTACACTCTACCGCAACCTAACCTCATTTAACCTAACCTAATTTTTTTTTCAACCGAGGACCTAACCTAACTTTCGCTGAGGTTAGCTCCAGCCAAAATTTACTTTTTGCATTTTTTTCGTAATTGGGCCGGTTCTAGAGAATTTCGCTGCTTGTGTCGCGAAAAGCGTGGCCCATTCTACACTCTACCGCAACCTAACCTCATTTAACCTAACCTAATTTTTTTTCAACCGAGGACCTAACCTAACTTTCGCTGAGTTAGGTTAGCTCCAGCCAAAATTTACTTTTTGCATTTTTTTCGTAATTGGGCCGGTTCTAGAGAATTTCGCTGCTTGTGTCGCGAAAAGCGTGGCCCATTCTACACTCTACCGCAACCTAACCTCATTTAACCTAACCTAATTTTTTTTCAACCGAGGACCTAACCTAACTTTCGCTGAGTTAGGTTAGCTCCAGCCAAAATTTACTTTTTGCATTTTTTTTTTCGTAATTGGGCCGGTTCTAGAGAATTTCGCTGCTTGTGTCGCGAAAAGCGTGGCCCATTCTACACTCTACCGCAACCTAACCTCATTTAACCTAACCTAATTTTTTTTCAACCGAGGACCTAACCTAACTTTCGCTGAGTTAGGTTAGCTCCAGCCAAAATTTACTTTTTGCATTTTTTTCGTAATTGGGCCGGTTCTAGAGAATTTCGCTGCTTGTGTCGCGAAAAGCGTGGCCCATTCTACACTCTACCGCAACCTAACCTCATTTAACCTAACCTAATTTTTTTCAACCGAGGACCTAACCTAACTTTCGCTGAGTTAGGTTAGCTCCAGCCAAAATTTACTTTTTGCATTTTTTTCGTAATTGGGCCGGTTCTAGAGAATTTCGCTGCTTGTGTCGCGAAAAGCGTGGCCCATTCTACACTCTACCGCAACCTAACCTCATTTAACCTAACCTAATTTTTTTTCAACCGAGGACCTAACCTAACTTTCGCTGAGTTAGGTTAGCTCCAGCCAAAATTTACTTTTTGCATTTTTTTCGTAATTGGGCCGGTTCTAGAGAATTTCGCTGCTTGTGTCGCGAAAAGCGTGGCCCATTCTACACTCTACCGCAACCTAACCTCATTTAACCTAACCTATTTTTTTTTCAACCGAGGACCTAACCTAACTTTCGCTGAGTTAGGTTAGCTCCAGCCAAAATTTACTTTTTGCATTTTTTTCGTAATTGGGCCGGTTCTAGAGAATTTCGCTGCTTGTGTCGCGAAAAGCGTGGCCCATTCTACACTCTACCGCAACCTAACCTCATTTAACCTAACCTAATTTTTTTTCAACCGAGGACCTAACCTAACTTTCGCTGAGGTTAGCTCCAGCCAAAATTTACTTTTTGCATTTTTTTCGTAATTGGGCCGGTTCTAGAGAATTTCGCTGCTTGTGTCGCGAAAAGCGTGGCCCATTCTACACTCTACCGCAACCTAACCTCATTTAACCTAACCTATTTTTTTTTCAACCGAGGACCTAACCTAACTTTCGCTGAGTTAGGTTAGCTCCAGCCAAAATTTACTTTTTGCATTTTTTTCGTAATTGGGCCGGTTCTAGAGAATTTCGCTGCTTGTGTCGCGAAAAGCGTGGCCCATTCTACACTCTACCGCAACCTAACCTCATTTAACCTAACCTAATTTTTTTTCAACCGAGGACCTAACCTAACTTTCGCTGAGGTTAGCTCCAGCCAAAATTTACTTTTTGCATTTTTTTCGTAATTGGGCCGGTTCTAGAGAATTTCGCTGCTTGTGTCGCGAAAAGCGTGGCCCATTCTACACTCTACCGCAACCTAACCTCATTTAACCTAACCTAATTTTTTTTCAACCGAGGACCTAACCTAACTTTCGCTGAGTTAGGTTAGCTCCAGCCAAAATTTACTTTTTGCATTTTTTTCGTAATTGGGCCGGTTCTAGAGAATTTCGCTGCTTGTGTCGCGAAAAGCGTGGCCCATTCTACACTCTACCGCAACCTAACCTCATTTAACCTAACCTAATTTTTTTTCAACCGAGGACCTAACCTAACTTTCGCTGAGTTAGGTTAGCTCCAGCCAAAATTTACTTTTTGCATTTTTTTCGTAATTGGGCCGGTTCTAGAGAATTTCGCTGCTTGTGTCGCGAAAAGCGTGGCCCATTCTACACTCTACCGCAACCTAACCTCATTTAACCTAACCTAATTTTTTTTCAACCGAGGACCTAACCTAACTTTCGCTGAGTTAGGTTAGCTCCAGCCAAAATTTACTTTTTGCATTTTTTTCGTAATTGGGCCGGTTCTAGAGAATTTCGCTGCTTGTGTCGCGAAAAGCGTGGCCCATTCTACACTCTACCGCAACCTAACCTCATTTAACCTAACCTAATTTTTTTTCAACCGAGGACCTAACCTAACTTTCGCTGAGTTAGGTTAGCTCCAGCCAAAATTTACTTTTTGCATTTTTTTCGTAATTGGGCCGGTTCTAGAGAATTTCGCTGCTTGTGTCGCGAAAAGCGTGGCCCATTCTACACTCTACCGCAACCTAACCTCATTTAACCTAACCTAATTTTTTTTCAACCGAGGACCTAACCTAACTTTCGCTGAGTTAGGTTAGCTCCAGCCAAAATTTACTTTTTGCATTTTTTTCGTAATTGGGCCGGTTCTAGAGAATTTCGCTGCTTGTGTCGCGAAAAGCGTGGCTGAGGTATATGGGAACTAGCAATGGAAACAACAGTTACGGTGCGCGGTCCGTTTATTACTGGCTTGACATACACTACACTCCTCCAGCGCCATTTGAGCATCTGGGGACAAACACAGAAAAACTTACTTTTTATAATATTGCTTATAATCTACTCTCTTATCTCTAGGCCTTAACGTAGGCCTGCCGGTTCCGAGCGACCCTTCGCCGCCGGTGTCATTTCCAGTCGTCACGGAGGGTCGTGCGGACTCCGGGCTAGGGGTTTCGTCACAAAGATGCTCCCCCAGCTCAGTCGGTGTCGAGTCTCTTGCCTCAACCCACTCGTCCTCCGTCTCCTCCCGCCCTCCCTCGATATCTTCCACGTTTACCACAACGTCGGGTTCCTCGATACGTGCTGACGGGGAAAGTGGCACGGAGTGCGAGTGGGATGCAGCTGGAAAAAGAGACGGCGGGGCGAGTGGCGGCTGCGGCGGTGGCGGCTGCGGCTGCGGCGACTCGCCCGTTGTACATAAATCATTTTTTTGAACATTATCCTCCTCCTCAGGTAAAATGCCCGTATATTTACGCAACTGATCTACATGGCGCCGACAAATTACATTATAATCACAAACATATATGTCATACATACGGTTGCCTATAATATCTCGAATGATGCCTAAAACCCAGGTATATTTTCTCGCTATGTACCACTTTAGCCACACGCGATCCCCAACGATAAGCTTCCTACAGTCAGACGCTGCCTCGTTATGAGTATTATCCCGGCACGGTGGCATAATTAAATCCAGCCTTGACCTTAACGCTCGCCCAAACATAAGTTTAGCCGGCGAAACGCCGGTAGCACAATGTGCGGTGTTACGGTATTCGAATAATAAGCCTAATAATTTCTCATCCAAGGCACCGTCTGACACATGTTCATTCATCGCACAACGTATCATTTTCTTACATGTTTTAACAGAATTCTCTGCGGATCCATTGCTTTGTGGGTGGTAGATAGGAGACGTGATATGCCTTATGCCATTGTTAACACAGAACGAGTTGAATTCAAGTGATTTTATTTTAACATCATTATCTGAAACTATCAGACAAGGAATTCCGAATATTGAAAACAAACCTTTTAATTTGCTAATTAGAGCTCGAGTAGAAGTTCCGCCATTCATTCGAATGCATTCCAACCATTTAGTAAACGCATCTATAACAATTAGATAATCGCGATTACCTATCGACAAATAATCTATATGGATTCGCTGCCAGGGGCCGGCGGGCCGCGGCCAGCGGGCAGGGGGGGCGCGCGCGGGCGCCGCCTGCACTTTGTTGCACGCCTCACATGAGCCTATGTACCTTGCGATATCGTTATCTATAGACGGCCACCATAGCTTCGATCTGGCAATACTTTTCGTTTTCACAATACCTAAGTGGCCAGTATGTAATTCATTTAACATACGTTTACGATAAATCGAAGGTATAACTATTCTGTGACCACGGAACATACACCCGTCCTCCACTTCTAGATCCAATTTACATTGAAAAAATGGAGATATCGATGCACATTTAATCTTTCGCGGCCATCCTCTATTCATGTATTTAATGACAGTTTGCAGATTTGTGTCATTCGCGGTAGCCTTTTTAATATCGTCAAACGTTATTGGAGCAACGTTCGCATCTAAGAATCTCAAATGCGATAACGATAATGATAAATCATTCTCCGGGTCTTCGCGCCCCGCTTGACCGCTATCGCTGCACTGTAATGAGTCATTGCAAGTTGTATTTATGCGCGAGAAATAATCTGCTACGGCGTTCTTTTCGCTACTTATGTATTCTATTGAGTAATTGTACGCGGACAAGAACAAGGCATATCTTTGTAAGCGCGACGCCGCCGTTACTGTTATACCGTTTTTTTTACCAAAAATGGACAAGAGGGGGCGATGATCGGTCCTCAATATAAAGGGTACTTGTCGTCCGTACAAGTACTGATGGAAATGCTTAACCCCAAATATAATGGCGGTTGCTTCTTTTTGTACTTGACTGTACGATCGTTCACTAATCGACAAGGAACGCGAGGCAAAAGCCAATGGCCGTTCGGTATCATTATAGGCGCGTTGCGTAAGTACCGCGCCGAGTCCCGCAGGTCCAGCATCCACCGTTAAAATCAGTTGGGCCTCTGGGTCGAAATGAGCCAACACCTTGTCCGACGCCAGTTCCCGCTTAACCGTTTCAAACGCGCGCTCATGCCTCTCGTTCCATTCCCATTGTGCTCCGGCCCGTAACAATTCGTGCATAGGGCTTAAATGCGAGGACGCGTTTGGGACAAAATTTCGATAGTAGTATACTACCCCTAAAAATCGCTTAACTTCCGTTATATTTGTAGGACGGGGTGCACTTATTATTGCCTCTATTTTCTTCGAACAAGCCCTAACTCCGTGTTTATCTATAAGATAACCTAAGTAAGTAACATTATCCTGGAAAAACACGCATTTATTTTTATGCAACTTGAGACCCGCGTCTTTAAGCCTAGACAATACTTCGCGTAATCTATCTAAATGAATTTCTTTCGTTGGTCCCGTTATGCATACGTCATCCAGCCAGCAGCTGACTCCCTCAATACCTACTAAAAGGGACTCCATTGTACGCTGGCATATAGCAGGTCCGTTAGCCAGGCCGTAAACTAATCGTGTATATGAAAATAAGCCTTTTGTCGTACTTATTGTTGTTAATTCCTGGGAACGTTGCGACAGAACAAATTGGTTGTAAGCGTTACTTAAATCAATTTTTGAGTAGTGTTGACCTTGGCCTAAATTCGCTAACACCTCCTCTATGCGTGGCATAGGGTACTTTTCTATGTACATATCCTTATTAAGGGTCAAGGAGTAGTCACCAGCTATTTTTACTTGACCATTATCTTTTAAAACGGGTACTATTGGTGTTCCATATCTAGAAAACTTAACAGGCACTAGTATACCTAAACCTACTAATCTATCTATTTCCTCTTCAACCCGACTTTTTAATGCAAAAGGAACTGAACGGGGCTTAAAAAACTTTGGTACTGACCCTTCTTTTAACTGTAATTCAATTTCAAATTTATTAAAACGCCCTAATTCGTCACTAAATAGGTCGGAATAGGCATTCACAATTTGTTTAACTTCACTCGAACACTGACTGGGCAATATATCCATTTTATTATTCAGAGATGTTAGACACAAGTTAAACTTCGCCATAAAATCTCGGCCTGCTAGAGGGGGACCACCATTTTCTATAACGTAAATTTTAATTTTCTTTGTTTCATTTAAATATGACACATTTGTTTCAAAATATCCCAGCGGCGAAATTTTATGACCATTGTAAAGGCAGAATTTTAAATGACATTGCTGTAACTTTAAGGCTGAAAAAGATTCCTTGTATATCTTATAAGAAATAACAGTTCTTCCCGAGCCAGAGTCAAGTTCCATTTTCAATCGTACCTCATTTATTAGTACCGATAATAATATTGGCGAGTATTTGACATACCTTACGTTAAACAATTCACATTCCTTGCAATTTTGACATCCGTTTTCGTCATTAAACTCCGAATCTGCACCCAAATTGTGCAAACGCGACCTATTTACCCCTTTTCCACTGCACACTTTCTTTAAATGTCCTTTGACCCCACACACTTGGCACCGGTAATTCTTATACCGGCACTTGTCGGCTTCATGGCTCTTCATGCCACATACAGAGCACTTATGTCCTTCGCGCCCACGGTCGGCAACGGCGGGCCTGGGCCCGCTCACCCGATACACCGGCTCCTCTTTGATGTGCACCGGCATGGATCCCGTGGCCGCCGCCCGGGCCTGGCGCGCACTCGCCGCCTGCTGGGCTACTTCCAGTGCCTTCGCGAATGAGAGCTTGGTAGCGTCCTGCTCGAATAAACGGTCACGTTCGGGTCCGACGTTCATGCCCAGCACAAAACGATTTACTAAAAGCATATCTAATGCACTGCCAAAATCGCAATTCACGGCGAGTCCCCGAACTCGCACCGCCCATTCCTCGACGTTTTCTCCCGTAGCTCTCCTCGCCTCGAAGAATTTTTCCCTGTCGGCAAATGTACACCTACGCGGAGAGAAATGCTTGTCTAACTCATTGACTAAGGCAACAAATCCGACGTCTTCCAACTTCCTCGGATGCACCAAATTTTTAGCCAACCTGTATGTGTCGTCCGATAAATGAGTGAGTAATAAGGGACCCTTCTTGTCATCCTCAACTGTGTTAAGCTTTATAAACTGCTCCAATCTTCCACGAAATATCTGCCATTCTTGATTATTATGATCGAAAGCGTTAAGATTCCCGATAAAACCCATTTTTTTTTTGTACGCGCGGGTAGATCGTCGCCAGTGAGGTATATGGGAACTAGCAATGGAAACAACAGTTACGGTGCGCGGTCCGTTTATTACTGGCTTGACATACACTACAGTGGCCCATTCTACACTCTACCGCAACCTAACCTCATTTAACCTAACCTAATTTTTTTTCAACCGAGGACCTAACCTAACTTTCGCTGAGTTAGGTTAGCTCCAGCCAAAATTTACTTTTTGCATTTTTTTCGTAATTGGGCCGGTTCTAGAGAATTTCGCTGCTTGTGTCGCGAAAAGCGTGGCCCATTCTACACTCTACCGCAACCTAACCTCATTTAACCTAACCTAATTTTTTTTCAACCGAGGACCTAACCTAACTTTCGCTGAGTTAGGTTAGCTCCAGCCAAAATTTACTTTTTGCATTTTTTTCGTAATTGGGCCGGTTCTAGAGAATTTCGCTGCTTGTGTCGCGAAAAGCGTGGCCCATTCTACACTCTACCGCAACCTAACCTCATTTAACCTAACCTATTTTTTTTTCAACCGAGGACCTAACCTAACTTTCGCTGAGTTAGGTTAGCTCCAGCCAAAATTTACTTTTTGCATTTTTTTCGTAATTGGGCCGGTTCTAGAGAATTTCGCTGCTTGTATCGCGAAATCCGTGGCCCATTCTAATAGCTTTTTGTATCTCAATTAATACGCTGTTATTAGTTATGGACGCCTACAATCGTTGCTTATGAAAGACACGATAAAAAAATGGCCCACCACTCCCACCCGTCCGTTGCATGCTTAGCTAGCTAGACTTTCCGTCAAGGTCAAACATACTAGTATTAGAATAATTTGCATTTTTCGCGATTTGTTCAATATCCATCAATTCAGTATTGATTGACAATATACTATACATATAAGGCATAAACTCTCAACGGCCCAAACTAGGTTTTTTCTCGCTTTTAGAGTCTTTTGAAATTTTGAAATACTTTCAATCGAGAATTTGACAAAAGTATCGATAATGTCAGCAAACTAATTGACAGATATGATTATTTGAAAGAGTCTTAATCTGTAGAGAAGGTCTCATATTAAGTTTCATTGTTCAAAAGCAATAAACGCGGTTTTATTTTGAAGTTTTGGCAATTTAGAGAGACTTTTGACACATTTTTAATGAAAAATAAATAATTTCTAAATGTTTACTAAACTCAACGGTAACGTGGAAATATTATTGAGATTTGCCTTATAGGCATCATAAAGGATTCGGACGGAATGTTTCCATCGTTTAAGGCCTTTTAACTTATTTTATTTTATTTAATACCAAAATAAATATCAGAAGCCAATATTGCACTAATTGATTCAGTAATTTAAAGTTTTACTTTCTTTTCATAAATTTTATTATACACACTTGTTTATTTAAGTTATACGTATAATATAGGCATGTATAAAATAAATCGTTACTCAAAATATACTATCAAATTATTTGCAGATAGCGGTATTAAGTTTTGTAAAACAGATTTCTGAAAGGCCGATGGCGAACAAAATTAAAGGATTTTCTGTAAATTAACTACTTAGGGGGCGAAACAGGCGATGAAAGTTTGTGCGAAATAGTAAAAACTCCATGCAGCAAGGTGAAGCATTAAGGAATGTGGGCATCTTGTATTGTGCGTGAATGAAAACGTTAAATAAATGAATAAATAGGGTGGTGAAATTTAGGATGAGTGTCCGCGCCTGCTTAATTACCAGCCTATATACGTTACAGTGCTAGGCAAATACATACTGGCATTATATTATTATGGGTATCATTTAATCGATCAGCAAAATATTCATATTTTGGTCAGCAGAAATATGTATTTGGTCAGCCAAAATAGCTAGTTGGTAAGCAACTTATGGTAAGCAAACATTTATAAATCAGGCTGCAATTAATGACATACTGATCTGCTCTAAATTATTTTGGTCAGCAAATTAAATATTTGAGCTGCATTAAGCGATCTAAGGTAAACCAAATTTTGGTAAGCAATCAGTAGGTGAGCAAAATATTTCATTTTGTTCATCAAAAAAAAGGGGGCAATAAAACCTAACTGGGCGCAACTATTCTGCCGCCAATCGTGTGCGCATTTTGTCATTCGGTAATTGTCAGCTGTCAAGTAGCAGGTGTCACTGTGATATATACAGGGTGTCACTGTGATATATACAGTGTGTCACTGTGTTATATACAGGGTGTAACTGTGATAGATACAGGATGTAACTGTGATATATACAGGGTGTTACTGTGATAGATACAGAGTGATACTGTGATATATACAGGGTGTCACTGTGATAGATACAGAGTGATACTGTGATATATACAGGGTGTCACTGTGATAGATACAGAGTGATACTGTGATATATACAGGGTGTCACTGTGATAGATACAGGACAGGATGTCACTGTGATATATACAGGGTGTCACTGTGATATATACATAGTGTCACTGTGTTATATACAGGGTGTCACTGTAATGTATACAGGGTGTCACTGTGATGGGCTCATATAAAATTGGTATTTCGATTTTTTATACATCTCATAATGTTTAGAAGTTATATTATTTATTCACAACGTGTATCGTTTCGTTTTTAGGGTCAGCAAAAAAAATAACCCTAACCTACCTATTTTTGAGAGCCGTTTCGTTTTTAGGGTCATCAAAAAGAAAATAACCCTAACCTACCTATTTTTGGGAGCCGCTTTGTTTTTAGGGTCATCAAAAAAATAACCCTAACCTACCTATTTTTGAGAGCCGTTTCGTTTTAGGGTCATCAAAAAAAAAATAACCCTAACCTACCTATTTTTGGGAGCTGTTTCGTTTTTAGAGTGACACCCTGTATATAACACAGTGACACCCTGTATATATCACAGTGACATCCTGTATCTATCACAGTGACACCCTGTATATAACATAGTGACACCCTGTATATATCACAGTGACACCCAGTATATATCACAGTGACACCCTGTATATTTCAATTAAACTGCTTACAGACATGTTTTCTCTGCTGACAGTGACATCCTGTATCTATCACAGTGACACCCTGTATATAACACAATGGCACCCTGTATATATCACAATGACATTCTGTATATATCACAGTAACATCCTGTATACATTACAGTGACACCCTGTATACATATAACACAGTGACACCCTGTATATATCACAGTGACATCCTGTATCTATCACAGTGACACCCTGTATACATTACAGTGACACCCTGTATACATATAACACAGTGACACCCTGTATATATCACAGTGACATCCTGTATCTATCACAGTGACACCCTGTATACATTACAGTGACACCCTGTATATAACACAGTGACACCCTGTATATATCACAGTGACATCCTGTATCTATCACAGCGACACCCTGTATATAACACAGTGACACCCTGTATATATCACAGTGACACCCAGTATATATCACAGTGACACCCTGTATATCTCAATTAAACTCTCTGCTGACCAATTGTAAAATCTTGCTACCCAAGTAATTATTTTGCAGCTCGACTGTTTATTAGGCAGCCAAATGATAAAAAAAGCAGATTAATATTGGTTAAAATGCTAACCGTTTTTAAACTGTTTGCTGAACAAGAGTTGCCGCCCAATTTTATTTATTGCCAGCCAAATCTTTGTATGCTGCCCAAATGATTTAACTGCTTATTTTTTTTTGCGGATCAATTTTAATAACGGCTGACCAAAAATTTACTTTCCTATTATTATTATTACTGAGGATCGTGACCACACATTGTTAATCCCCAAAAGGTGCAATCATAGGCCGTATGGACCCGTTCTGCATGCTGCCGCGAGCCAACTTCTTAATAATGGAAGCCATTTCTTTGGCGTAAAATTATTTGTTTCTCCAGATCATGCTTTGGGGACCGCGTTATGTATCCGAAGAAACTAAGGACTCTATTGTCGAGAAGTTAATGATAGATAAAAAACCATATTAGGCACTCAAGTTTCGAAAAACTCATTGGTACGAGCCAACATTCGAATCCTCGCCTTGTGTTTGAAAGGCGCAATGCATATATGAACCATTCGGCTATTCTTGTTTCATGCTGGGCCTGCCTGTTTCTACAAACACCTTATTTTTACTCAGTTGAAGGAAATGCAATCGTGCATGGCTGCCACACAAGACGTCGAATATTCTGTTCCATTGAACGATTTGCGCAGTGCCTACACAGTCAATCCAAATAGGGGCATAGTTTTGCAATTTGTCGTCGAAATCGTCTCTAATAATGTTGCTGTTCAATTTTGGTAACTGTCTAGAATCGGTGGTCCAAATACATGTTGATTCGTGGAGTTAGCAACTGCAGCATAAACCGGCTTTAAAAGTGAAAGAAAACAACCAGTTCATACACACAAAAAATAATAAAAAGAAATCAAAACAATAGTACACAACAGGTACTTACGTATATCAACAAGGGGTAGAAAAAAAAAACTAAAGCACAGAAATTTAAAAATACACACACCAGAGTTTTGATTAAATAAAACGTAATATTTTGGGCGTTAGGTACAAAAAAGGGTGGGGGTAGTAACGCTATAGTGGTAACACACAGCCTAAGGATATCCACGCGTGGAAGGTAAATTCAAGACGCTCGTCGCACGATAGAATATGACTTGTTACTTTCGTCTATACTTAATTTTATTTTACAGAAGTAAATGTATAACAGACATAATTAATCAAGCTGATAACAATTTTAGAGGTTAAGTAATATTTGTTTATAATAAGGGTAACGTTTGTTTGTACCGGCAATAAGAGTTGTGCTAAAGATACAACAAAACATATTCGGGGGCACTCGTCTTTTTTAAGGTGTGTGAATCCCGTATGGCAAAAAAAAATGCCATTTTGGCCAGTCAGAAATGATGCCTTTCTTCGAATGAGAGACACAGAAGGGGACACGCTCATCGCTGAGTTGCTGAACACGCGAGGAGGGTTTCGGTGCTCGCGGCGCGTCTCGTCGTCGGCAAATATAATTATCTCGCGTGTGGTTTTTGGTAATTGTGTAATTAAGCCGGGAGTGCGTTCGAGACGCGTCAAAAGTTGCCCGCCTCGAGTGATGCAATGTTTTCATCGTATATATTTGGGTTGACACTTGTTTTTAGGGTTCCGTACCCAAAGGATACCAACGGAACCCTATTACTAAGCCTCCGCTGTCTGTCTGTCCGTGAGTCACAGGGCTCTAGTTTTGGAACCGTAATAGGTAGAGACTTGTCACAGAATATGTATTTCTATTGCCGCGAAAACAAAAAATAATATAAAAGAAAATAAAAAGAAAAAGGAAAGGGAATCCCCATACAAGAAACGTGTTTGTGTCGATCAGTCACAGGACTCAATTTAAGGTATCTGCCCACTACACCGTATCATACCATGTCCGTACTATGAACGTATCAGGTATGACAAATGCTGGTCGGTGACGGAATGTGCTAGTGGGCGTAGTCTCCTACTTTTTACCCGACTACGGCGAAGCAAAAAGGAGGGTTATGATTTTAGCACCGTATGTATATATGTATGTATGTTTGTATGTTTGTATGTTTGTATGTTTGTATGTTTGTATGTTTGTATGTTCGTTTGTTCCCTCATAACTCAAAAACTACTAAACCGATTCAAACATGTGGGGTATCGTTAGATTCGTCTTGATTCTGCGCGGGTTATAGGCTAGTTAGTTGAAACTGAAATTTAATATAAGGGCCGTGATTCTCAAAAAACTCAAGGATTAAAAAATAAAAGTCATCGAGTAGCATCGAGTTACATATCAAATTAAAGAGCTTTAAAAACCTATTGCAAAAATGTATCACACATGCTGATACAAGTATATTATGCAACAATATTTTCATTTTAATAACAACAAGAACGATATTCAACAGCTTGATCTCCGACAATTCGTTACAGAAGGGCTAGCATAATGTGCAGTTATGGCAGTCGTGGCACCAAACGTCATCACCTGTTACTTTCATAATATACTTGAAGGAAAAAGAAAAAACATATATTGATATTTTGACACCTGCTTAATATCCTAATGGCCTGCTATGCTAGACCTTTACATGTGTCATTCGTATTGAGAGATATCGGGTAACTTCGTATTTGCGAACATTGCCGAATACATGTCATTTTCATGCCGCCAACTGACGCGTGTGTTGTGTCACATCAAAAATGTTGAAATAAAATCGTTGTAATGCCGTAAATATGCTGCCTCACTGCGAGCAGATTTAAAAATTATGTCTGAGGAGGCATATATTATCACCGGTACGTATTATTGTATTAACCCTTTAACGCTCAAGAAATTTTTTTCTAATTTTCTTTTGTTCTAGGCATTGAAATGCGTAATTAGGGGTCTCATGAGGCTAAGAAAAATAATAAAAAAAATCATACATAAATAACTCTTTAGAAAATATATGTTGAGAATACTCAACAGTGTCCAACATTGAACAATTCAGTTAACTTAATAGACGTTGAGCATACTCAACACTGCGCATTTTGTAGGGATTTAAGTTTATATAAAAATACTACTTTCTTTAAAATAATTTTATTTAATTAATGTCGTAAATAGAGTATAACTAACTTCTTTCACACTACAAACAATTTCCATGTATGTTTTGTGCAAATAACTTTGATAAAAAGTTTATTGAAGCGATTCCTCCTCTTTTTGTGCCATTTATTACAGGATACTGAGCACTACCCTTGCAATAAAGGTGTCTATGAACGTTATCAATGGTTTCTGATGATCACGAACTCTCTCCAATGGTTTCTTGCCCTAAATGTCCTCTTCAGATTAGTTTTCAACCTCTCTAATCCCGTTTCCCCAGTTCAACTCCTCAAGTCTGTATCAGCCCAGTCTAGCAACGTGCCTCATATTATTGTAGTTTATACTAATTAACCATGTTAAAAACCTCCATTGCAGACTGAGACAGTCCTGCGGATCATGGTTAAGAAAATCATTATCCGCAGAACTGTCTCAGTCTCCTTCTTGTTTAAGTAGTTGTCAACTTTCTTCTGTAGCACATCGCTGAAATACTGGAAGACGCTTACAAAGTATTTTAGTGAACTTAAGATCATTATGATTAGAAATTACTGTAAATTTTTGGTTGTTTTAAATCTATAAATCTATTGAACAAGCCATATACAGAAACTTTACTTGTTGGAATGCTCAAAACTTTGCTATAAAGCTGCGAATGTTAGTTATTCGTTTATTGATATGTATAACAACTTTGTTTGACTATTTAGAGTAAATTTTACCTTGATTTTTATATTTTTTGGTAAGAAACACATAAATAATTCACTTCTTTAGTTTATTGCAGAATCAGATGGTAAAAATAACATTAAATTAATCTATATATATGGACTATATAACTGTTAAGGTATATTATACTCCTTCAATATTGCCAGATCAAGCTTCATTGTCTGAACTAAGATGACATGAAACGTGATTATGAGCTCATACCCAAGAGTGCCAGTGTTATGTTTGTGCCATAATTGATCGTATTTCTTTGTTGCTGTCAGAAGAATCAGTATTTCCTGACAATATTTAGTACCATAACTTAAATTGACCGATATAATCCCGTTTCATCGAGTAAGTAAACGAAAAGAAACTAACCTAGCAAATATGACCTTTACCTATGTGTACAGTTAGTTTAAAAACCGAAATTGAATGACAAAAAAGGTGCTTTAGTACGGTGATAGTGAACATTTTATTGTGCTGCAAATATTATCATTTATAACCTTAACTTCGCAATGTT
This sequence comes from Eudemis profundana, assembly GCA_947034925.1. Lineage (NCBI taxonomy): Eukaryota > Metazoa > Arthropoda > Insecta > Lepidoptera > Tortricidae > Eudemis > Eudemis profundana. Next base: position 17,039,299 of record OX344816.1, on the reverse strand, counting down.
GAGAATACTCAACAGGTTTGGTTCAGAGTAGATTGTAGAATATTGCGCAATGTTGAGAATACTCAACATGCATATTCGTAACCCTGTAGAATGTTGGATTTTCTTCTAATTTGCTATAAATACACAAAAATATCAAGCAGACATCTTCAAAAACTTGTATCATCGGTAGTTAAATTAATATTATAAGAAATAATATTTTTTCCAAATTTATTTCGAACTTGCGTCTAGCGGTTAGTGGTAGTCTCCACTTTACTGTACCTCTAAAAATCAAAATACCTGCACCTGAGTTATTAATTGTTACGGTAAGGATAGGTTTGGATATAAATAATTGTTTTATTAAAACAAATCGTAAAAATAATTGACAATAACATGACAGGATTTTTTTGTTTTCGATGTTGAGTATACTTACCATTGCGAGAAAAAGGGTTAATATTGAAATAATTGTACATGTCGATTTTCCCTATCCGCAATGACAGTTTGCTAAGCTACTCAACTAGAGGTGTGGCTAAGATGAAGTCGATATTTTGTATCGACATTGGTTACGTAACCGTTACGTAACCAATGTCGATATATATATAACTTACGTATGAATTGAATAACTCAGTGCACCTAAAATACAAAATTAACCCTTTCAGATATCCGAAAGATCCGCTTCTAGAAAAAGAGTGAATGAATACTACCGGCCGGGATAGTTTGGTTTCCGCAGCCCCGTAGCAGTAGCACAGTATGCGGTGGCCAAGATATTTTTCATAATTTCATACAAGCAAAGAAACATACTTATCTAATTAAAAACTTCTTTTAATGTAGCAACATATTTGAAAAAGTAAGTCTTGGACTCAGGCAATCAGCAGACATACGTATTAAATGCACTCAAAAATATCTACTCTTTAATTGCAATAAACTTCAAGTAAAGATGTTTCTAAATACGGTAACCATGTATTATTTTTTTACAGCTGACTGTAAGAGCCTTATCACTCTGGCGATTTGCGACCGAGCCGCGGGCGAGTTTCCATACAAATGTCACTCGCGGCGAACTCAAAAAATAGTACCCAAATAGTACCCTAGGGCCCTACAATTTCATTTCTCTAGCTATCGTAGAAGCCGAGATATAGTGAGCTCTTTCTATAAGAAATTCCCGGGTACGCCAGCTTGACGGTGTGAAATTTTGTACACCGTTAAGTCATGGAATATCTCGGCTTCTACGATAGCTACAGAAATGAAATTTTCGGGCCCTAGGGTAATATTTAGGTACTATTTTTTGAGATATAAAGCGTTTCCAAAAACAAAGCCGTTCCAGAGATACAAACGGTGTACGCCAGCTTGACGCCCAGTAGCGTACACCGTGAACAGGCCTTATATTTCGAAAAGTTTAAGGGTACTATTTTTTTCACCAAGGTATTTCGTCGGTACTATTTGGGTACTATTTATTGGCTGCATCAGATTCTGAATATCTTTACGGTGTACGCTATCTTGACGGACACGTATGAAAACTCGCCCGCAAATCGCCAGTGTGATAAGGCCCTAAATCGATATCTATAAATCACTCTAGTCACACTTAGTCGCACCCCTATAGTAATTATTTCTTTCTACTCAATAACAGATGACACTGTGTTGTAAACTGCTTTAATCCATCTTTTGGCGAGGAGTGGAATCATATATGACAACATTTAGTTACGTTGAATCACGATATTCAAATAGGTGTTAGTGAAAGATATTTTTTCTTTGTACCTTTTTTGCAGTATAAGTAAAACACGTTAGAATTGATTTTGATAATTCTAAAGTTGTTCCAATTAAAAGCATTTTATAAAAGTGTGGCATGTACATATGTTTTGCTACGGTTGTATGTCACCGGTTTTCATACTTTTTGACTAATTAACATATCAATTCATGTTGTTTCTCCTTCGCAAGCAGTACTGCACAGAGCCAAAGGCATGAAGCGCTCCTGGTTTCTTCGCGCAAACTATATATAAATGTCTAAATTTTGCGAGCCCGAAGGGCGAGCTTCAGGCTTTGAGGCCAAAGGCCGAACTACTCAGCAAACACCGAATAACCCAGCATTCCGCAAAAATTTTAAGCGGGACAAAGACCGAATACCCCCTCGTCGGACCAAAGGTACCGACCGAGCGCCCCTGGTTACTTACGTATACCTATTAGTCTGATTTTTGCGAGCCCGAAGGGCGAGCTTCAGGCTTCGAGGCCAAAGGCCGAACTCCTCAGCAAACACCCAATAATCCAGTATCCCGCAATAATTTTAAGCGGGCAAAGACCGAATACCGCGTTGGACCAAAGGCACCGAGCGCCCCTGGGTACTTACGTATACCTACGAGTATTAGTCTAATTTTTGCAAGTCCGAAGGCCGAGTTTCGGGCTGCGAGGCCGAAAACCGAGCTCTTCCGCAAACACCCCGTCTCGTAGTAATTTTAAGCGGGACAAAAGCAAAGCATAAAGCATCTTATATCGTTGTAAGCAAACCATGTATCTAAGTGTTACTGTTGTAATTCTTGTCATTAAATACTATTAAATGGAGGGTGCTCATAAAAGAGCTCGGTCGTTGGCCTTCTTAGGAAGGAAAAGGCGCTTAAAACCGTAACTGAATAATAACTAAAAATACGTAAATAAAATAAAGTTAAAAACTAAAACCCGACTACGAAAAAGTCTAAAACAAGAATCTTAGGTTTTAGTTCGAAATTGAATGACAAAAAAGGTGCTTTAGTACGGTGATAGTGAACATTTTATTGTGCTGCAAATATTATCATTTATAACCTTAACTTCGCAATGTTGAGAATACTCAACAGGTTTGGTTCAGAGTAGATTGTAGAATATTGCGCAATGTTGAGAATACTCAACATGCATATTCGTAACCCTGTAGAATGTTGGATTTTCTTCTAATTTGCTATAAATACACAAAAATATCAAGCAGACATCTTCAAAAACTTGTATCATCGGTAGTTAAATTAATATTATAAGAAATAATATTTTTTCCAAATTTATTTCGAACTTGCGTCTAGCGGTTAGTGGTAGTCTCCACTTTACTGTACCTCTAAAAATCAAAATACCTGCACCTGAGTTATTAATTGTTACGGTAAGGATAGGTTTGGATATAAATAATTGTTTTATTAAAACAAATCGTAAAAATAATTGACAATAACATGACAGGATTTTTTTGTTTTCGATGTTGAGTATACTTACCATTGCGAGAAAAAGGGTTAATATTGAAATAATTGTACATGTCGATTTTCCCTATCCGCAATGACAGTTTGCTAAGCTACTCAACTAGAGGTGTGGCTAAGATGAAGTCGATATTTTGTATCGACATTGGTTACGTAACCGTTACGTAACCAATGTCGATATATATATAACTTACGTATGAATTGAATAACTCAGTGCACCTAAAATACAAAATTAACCCTTTCAGATATCCGAAAGATCCGCTTCTAGAAAAAGAGTGAATGAATACTACCGGCCGGGATAGTTTGGTTTCCGCAGCCCCGTAGCAGTAGCACAGTATGCGGTGGCCAAGATATTTTTCATAATTTCATACAAGCAAAGAAACATACTTATCTAATTAAAAACTTCTTTTAATGTAGCAACATATTTGAAAAAGTAAGTCTTGGACTCAGGCAATCAGCAGACATACGTATTAAATGCACTCAAAAATATCTACTCTTTAATTGCAATAAACTTCAAGTAAAGATGTTTCTAAATACGGTAACCATGTATTATTTTTTTACAGCTGACTGTAAGAGCCTTATCACTCTGGCGATTTGCGACCGAGCCGCGGGCGAGTTTCCATACAAATGTCTTTGAGGCCAAAGGCCGAACTACTCAGCAAACACCGAATAACCCAGCATTCCGCAAAAATTTTAAGCGGGACAAAGACCGAATACCCCCTCGTCGGACCAAAGGTACCGACCGAGCGCCCCTGGTTACTTACGTATACCTATTAGTCTGATTTTTGCGAGCCCGAAGGGCGAGCTTCAGGCTTCGAGGCCAAAGGCCGAACTCCTCAGCAAACACCCAATAATCCAGTATCCCGCAATAATTTTAAGCGGGCAAAGACCGAATACCGCGTTGGACCAAAGGCACCGAGCGCCCCTGGGTACTTACGTATACCTACGAGTATTAGTCTAATTTTTGCAAGTCCGAAGGCCGAGTTTCGGGCTGCGAGGCCGAAAACCGAGCTCTTCCGCAAACACCCCGTCTCGTAGTAATTTTAAGCGGGACAAAAGCAAAGCATAAAGCATCTTATATCGTTGTAAGCAAACCATGTATCTAAGTGTTACTGTTGTAATTCTTGTCATTAAATACTATTAAATGGAGGGTGCTCATAAAAGAGCTCGGTCGTTGGCCTTCTTAGGAAGGAAAAGGCGCTTAAAACCGTAACTGAATAATAACTAAAAATACGTAAATAAAATAAAGTTAAAAACTAAAACCCGACTACGAAAAAGTCTAAAACAAGAATCTTAGGTTTTAGTTCGCCAGGTACAGATAAATTGCAATTTTTTTAATTTAGAGAACGTTTCGAGTATGCCGTCAATCGTTCGTAGTCGGAGGCCCCTTTTTATTAAACGGTTTTATTTAGCTTACCGTGTTTGTGTCAGGTTTGTTTGGGTCAAATCTTGCGGCAGCTTTTTCAACTACTTCTACTAAACCGATTTTTATGAAACTTTGCATACAGATTCTGTTTCCGTGACAATACAACATTATGATAAGTTCAAGGTGGTCTGATGATGGAGTCAGGAGCTGGAGAGTGGAACTCTTCAACCGTTACTACTAATTCCATCGAGCGTGGGCTCATTCACTTGGTATTGACGAGCCCGATTCGTTAAACCTGGTGACGAGGGTCTGATAATGGAGTCAGGAGGTAGAGAGTGGAACTCTTCAACCGGTACTACTAACTCCATCGAGCGTGGGCTCATTCGCTTGGTATTGACGAGCCCGATTCGTTAAACCTGGTGACGAGGGTCTGATGATGGAGTCAGGAGGTAGAGAGTGGAACTCTTCAACCGTTACTACTAACTCCATCGAGCGTGGGCTCATTCGCTTTGTATTGACGAGCCCGATTCGTTAAACCTGGTGACGAAGGTCTGGTGATGGAGTCAGGATGTACAGAGTGGAACTCTTTAACCGTTACCAGTAACCCCTTCGACTTTGGTCTTATTTGGTTGGTATTGACGAGCGCTTTACGTTAAACTTGATGGCGAGGGTCTGATGATGGAGTCAGGAGGTACCTAGAGAGTGGAACTCTTCAACCGTTACTACTAACTCCATCGAGCGTGGGCTCATTCGCTTGGTATTGACGAGCCCGATTCGTTAAACCTGGTGACGAGGGTCTGATGACGGAGTCAGGATGTACAGAGTGGAACTCTTTAACCGTTACCAGTAACCCCTTCGACTTTGGTCTTATTTGGTTGGTATTGACGAGCGCGTTACGTTAAACTTGATGGCGAGGATCTCATGATGGAATCAGGAGGTAGAGAGTGGAACTCTTCAACCTTTACTACTAACTCCATCGAGCGTGGGTTCATTTGCTTGGTATTGACGAGCCCGATTCGTTAAACCTGGTGACGAGGGTCTGATGATGGAGTCAGGGGGTAGAGAGTGGAACTCTTCAACCGTTACTACTAACTCCATCGAGCGTGGGCTCATTCGCTTGGTATTGACGAGCCCGATTCGTTAAACCTGGTGACGAAGGTCTGATGATGGAGTCAGGATGTACAGAGTGGAACTCTTTAACCGTTACCAGTAACTCCTTCGACTTTGGTCTTATTTGGTTGGTATTGACTAGCGCGTTACGTTAAACTTGATGGCGAGGATCTCATGATGGAGTCAGGAGGTAGAGAGTGGGAACTCTTCAACCGTTACTAGTTACTCCTCCAAGTGTGGGCTCATTCGCTTGGTACTGTTGAGCTTAATGCGTTATATTTGATGGCGACGGTCTGATGCTGGAGTCAGGAGGTAGAGAGTGGAACTCTTCAGCCGTTGCTAACAAGCCCTTAAAGTTTGGTCTCATTTAATTAGTATTCACGAGCCCTATACGTTAAAGTTGGTGCCGAGGGTCTGAAGATGGAGTCAGGATATGAAGAATAGATAATCTTCAACCGTTTATAGCATCTAATCTCTTGAATCAAACGGTTGGTCGTTTGGTATTGACGGGCCCAATACGTTATACATACATGGTGACGAGGGTCTGATGATAGAGTCAGGAGCTAGAGAGTTTAACTCGTCAACCGTTTTTAGTAACCCCTTCGAATTCAGGCTCATTTGGCTGGTATTGATGAGTCCGAATTATGCTTGCTAACGAAGGCAATGATGATGAGTCACGAGGTGGACAGTCGAAATCCTCAACCGTTACTATTAACCCTTTCGAGTTTAGGTTTTTTGGTTGATATTGACGGTCGGCTGATGGAATCAGGAGGTAAAATGTGGAAATCTTCAACTGTTTGTTGAAAATGGAAGTATTTTGACGTTACTTAATCCCAACGAGTTTTGTGTAATTCGGTTTGTATTGACGAGTCTGGTAGGTACGTTATACTTAGTGCCCAGGGCCTGATGACGGTGTGAGAAAACGGAAAGTAAAAATATTGAACTGTTACTAGTAACCCCAAACCGTAGGCGTATATCGTCACAGTGTGGCAAGGCGAGCCCATTCAGGTATTTACAATCACCCAAATGTCTTTAACTCGGTCCTTATGCTAGCGTAGGTGCGAGCTACATTGGGATAATATGCGTAGTTGGTGATACGCAGAAAGTTACTCTTCAGCTCCGCAGTATTGAACGTGCAATCATCGGTTTTGCACCCTGAAACTCGTCATTGGTACTCGCAAAAATGAGATGAGACTTTACCTTTAAAATTGATTAGTAGCTTTCGCTTTCTAATTCAATCATCAGTTCCTCGACCCCAAGTATAAAGTATTGGAGTCATTAATGCCAACCAAATGAGTCCAACCAAACTAGAGAGGGTTACTAGTACCTAATGTTTGAAAAATTCTCCTGTTCAGCTCCTGACTTTCTTCGGGCTGACAAAAATGAAATGAGGATAGTTCAAAATGAGGAATAGTTTGCGCAATGGTTTTTAGTGAAAAGATGAATATTAAACTAAAAACTAGAAAATAAAAATAGGTAAAAAAACTTTTTAAGTTAAACGGTTTTATCTTATGTTAAAAAATGTACCAAAAAGTAGAAAATAAATTTAGGACACAAAACTGGATCTTTTCGAGATTTTGACATCTGTTAGGTAGAAAATCGTCCAATAAGCGGAATAACTAATAATCTGGGACTTAACATACTAAATAAAAACGTGGGGCGCATTGTATTTGCATCGATCTATATCTCTACATATTATGAAACAATATATCCGCCCGCATCTGTTTGTCTGTCCGTATAAACATTAAAACTGCTGGATTACGTTGATGCGGTTTGCACTAACTGCTTGATACTTTGAGATGGTTTTAGAACATAGGTACTTTGCTTAATGTGTCTGTCTATTACCTGTGTGTTATAAATCCAGGCAAGGCATGATGCGGGTGTTATTAATTATGTAAGTAGGAAAACTCATATATTTGAAAGCCCGTCCAAAGGAATATTATTTAAAAATTGCGCCCCACGTTTTTATTTAGTATGTTAAGTCCCAGATTATTAGTTATTCCGCTTATTGGACGATTTTCTACCTAACAGATGTCAAAATCTCGAAAAGATCCAGTTTTGTGTCCTAAATTTATTTTCTACTTTTTGGTACATTTTTTAACATAAGATAAAACCGTTTAACTTAAAAAGTTTTTTTACCTATTTTTTGTTTGTCTTCTTGCCGGGGCCTCCGACTACGAACGATTGACGGCATACTCGAAACGTTCTCTAAATTAAAAAAAATGTAATTTATCTGTACCTGGCGAACTAAAACCTAAGATTCTTGTTTTAGACTTTTTCGTAGTCGGGTTTTAGTTTTTAACTTTATTTTATCAATACAAAGAATATTTATTTTATCTGACACGTTCATAGTACGGTCACGATATGATTACGGTGTAGTGGGCAGACCTTTATAATACGACGAAACAATACGATACGACCTGTCAGAAGTTAAGCAGTCACCGTGGCTTATAAACGGACAGGCTGTCTAGCATAACTGGCTTAGAGCAACGCGGGGGCAAAAAACTCCACATTATAGTCTCCTGGGAAAACCGCCGTTGATCCTTCAAATAGGAGGATATGTATAACTTTAGTGATTTTTAGTTACACATAGGTAAGTATCATAAGAAGGTTCGGTTTAAAGACCTAGTTAAAAGAGTTCAAGGCTCGACGTCAATAGTGAATTTCATTGTAGGCATTATAATATACTTCATTAATAACTACACTCATGGACAATGAATTCTGGTCATTTTCCATATAATTGTTCATAGAAAATGACCCGAATTCATTGTCCGTGAATGTAGTTATCTGGTTCTTATAGCTCACGTCATGAATCATATTAAGAATAGTGTCGAAAGTGGGATTTAATGAAATGTGCACACTGTTTGAATAAATTTATTTATAAAAAAGATATTATTCTATCACTTAATGGTATTTATATAAATAGTGGTCATAATTATCATAACGTGTGGTACGTTTATTAAGTGCGCGCAGATCGAGTAGTAGAGGAAAGCGCGTCGCCTCGCGTCGGGCTCACTTGCCTTGGAACACTGTGAACATTACAATATAATTATACATACCTAACAATATACAGGGTTACAGGGTGGCCCATTTCGATCGGTCAGTATGGGAAAGTCTGAAACTATAAGAGATACGTAGATCTGTTCTTAGGAACCATGTCATCGATTTTAGGGACAAGAAAAACTGCATACATAGATTTGAAAAAAAAAACTTGTATTTTAACCGGGAATCGAATCCGGTCGTTTTGAAAAATAAAACTGACATTATTTCTATTCGGATATCGATTGTGAAGGTCATAAACAGTAAAACACGATATCTAAACCGAATAAAATCGATTGTATTTAATATCTTTAATTCAATTAAGTTTTATTTTCCAAAACGACCAGGTTCGATTCCCGGTTAAAGTAAACATTTTTTTCAAAACTATGTATGCAGTTTTTCTTGTCCCTAAAATCGATGACATGGTTCCTAAGAACAGATCTTCGTATGTCTTATAGTTTCAGACATTCCCATACTGACCGATCGAAATGGGCCACCTTGTATAACACAATAACGGGTTGATGACATAATGATTGCTAACAGCAATTTATTCTTTAGATCGCCTGATATCGCTCTGAGAAATTGGGCTGACTGGTATTACTGGATATAATAGACAAGATTTCAATTCGTTTTTTGTTAACCGCACCCGCAGATGGCCAAGATACAGGCACAGCCTAGTTTGGGATCCCTATCGCCACGGTTTGATGGGGCAAAAGAGGGTGTACGTACGGCCGGAGAGGTCGGAGAGCGAGTGGGACTCGTGGAACGCTGCCAGCGCCTCCAGGAACGAGCCCAGCCCGCCGAACCCTGACAGCGTGCCGTTGTTCAGTTGCCTGCCGCACACATTAGTTCACGTTAATATTATTGTTATACACTCACGGACAATGAATTCGGGTCATTTTCTATATAATTGTTCATAGAAAATGACGCAAACTAATTGTACTTGAGTGTAGTTGGGAAAGCGGGTTACATATCTCATATGACACAATAATAATATGGGTGCACCTCATGTTGCATAATCTTTTTTGGTCGAATCATCATTTGGCAGAATTCATCATTTGGCATAATGCATTTTATTCTGAAACTGTAGAATTTTCAGGACTCTTTAAGGCATTATCCTGTTAAATAGGTTAGGTTAGGTTTGTTTTATAACAATCCCGAAAAGTTTAGTTTCAGAATAAAATGCATTATGCCAAATGATGAATTCTGCCAAATGATGATTCGACCAAAAAAGATTATGCAACATAATAGTAACCCATGATAATATGTAGGAGATGTAGCTACTCACGCATCCTGGAAAAGAGACCCGAAGAAAGCGCGCCCCTCCACCTGTACCTGTAATAACAACACCAATTTAGTAATCTAAATTCGTCGAAAACGAGCTAATAACAAAGTTGGAAACCCTTTTGCTTCAAATTGGTACACTATTTCGGCACTTTCATTAGTCTAAAGCGGAGCTCAATCCACGGCGACAGAAAACCAGAGTCAACTGTTTACAATTTGACCGTTTGTACAAAGATAGGACTGATAAAAAATAGGACCAGAAAAAAAGATTTTCGCTAATCAGCGAGGAGTCCTTCCCGAACCCAGTCAAGTTAGTAAAATATTTTACAAATATGTAAATAAATAAAAGAGGATCGGACTTCTAAACGACATATTTGTCGCCGATCGATCGGCGTTTACGGCAAAGTATAAAGACGGATAAGTAATCCACCTTCGGTCGCTCGGGAGCGCGCGATACGTATTCGTGCGATACATACTGCATTCTTAAAAAACTTTACTCGTAGTGCGGTCGCACACGGCGCGCACACATACAAGCGCTCGACGTACCTTCGCGGAAAGAAAATTTAGTGCTATCATACTGTGCTTACAGCGAGGAAGGCGAGCACGAGGGCCAACGCGAGGCACGGCAGCGGGCCGCGCCGGGACATGCTGCGTGAAGCGCGACTGTGCTGCTCACAGGAACCGAGACAGCGAGAGCTGTGCGCTGACAGCGGCCGGAGGCAGACACTGCGGGAGCCGTGTGCTGGCGGTGACCGGCGGACGCGGGAGCTGTGTGTGTCGTCGCGGGGACGGGAGCGGCGGCGGAGACATGGCAGTGCTGCGGCGCCCGCGTTGATATACCGCGCGCGGACACGGCCGCTAGGGCGGGGACACCGATGTGGCCGGACTCGAATGATGCTCGAGATTCGAACTCGAGACCGAAACCTTCTTAAATTTAATAAATGTAAAAACTCTCATCCGTTAGTAGCTTGCTGGATGCAAAAAAATACGCTCTAAGTCATAATTGGTGATTGTCAGTTGCTTAATAGCTCAGATTTAACTCGAGATCGTGAGGTACCGGGTTCGAGTCCCAGCGATCGCCGTGTACCGACGAAGTTTTTTATTTGTGTCCCTACATAATATCATCGGAATGTTGCTGTAGTAACTACACTCACAGACAATGAATTCGGGTCATTCTCTATATTATAATTATTCATGTAAAATGACCCGAATTCATTGTCCGTCAGTGTAGTACTTATGTATGTAAACACGTTATTGCACATAAAATCATACAGAAACAATACAATAATCAGTGGTTATGTACAAAGGCAAACTTATCCCTGTAAGAGATATCTTCCGACTAACCTTTGAACAATTGAGAAATAATAATAGTCAAAGAAGAAAGTCAAATTTTCAAACTCAATTAATACTACGCTAGTGCTTCGAAAGTAGAAAAACGTCGCGAGGAAACTTGCATATTAATGATTCTGACAATCCTTTGTCGCAGAGATAGGTCAGATGACAGGCGCTTTAACATAAATAACCAAAATTTGGATTCGTGGTAAACCATAAGAACCGGAGGAAAATACTAGAGCTATAAATGGTGGAATTAGAGCTCCCAAAGTTAAACCTACGAGTAATAGGGACAGGCTTTTGGCTTTATGCGATGAAGACTTCTGAAATAGTCAGTGTCTAATCTAATGAGTAATCCAATATTTTTGAGATTGTGATAATCATTGCATGAATTGGCGGGTTTGTTTTCATTGATCTTGACAACGCGCCTATGTAAACGAATAAAAATGGAATAAATCTAAAATTTTATATGGAGCAATATCACTTCGTTTCCCGCGTATCGTAAACAGTATCTCGGGAGATGTTACGTCGGGCCGCGCCCGTCTCTAGCGGCATTTGCATGAGAATAGCCCCGGACGCATCGCACGCATCGACACGAGACTCGTATAGTCACAGTCACAAGGTCGACAGTTGAGACGACGAGGTGGAGTGAGGTCGGTAGCTAGTGTTGCCAACTCTAGTTCACCATTAATCGGGACTTTTGTCACATCGCGGTAACATACATAAATTGACCGGGTTTTCATTTGATTGACGAAATCCGCAGTGGCGGTTTAAGCCAGTCGGGCACCTGGGGTGGTGTAAGTAAAAAAGATCTATTTTTTATTTTTCTTCCGGGGGGCGGGGTGCATTATGTCACTCCTCAGTACTTGGCAACCGGGGCGGTCTGACGATCTGGTTAAGGTCGCCGGCAGTCGATGGAGGCAAAAAGCGTGCGACCGTATGTTAGAGAGTAGTCTAAAATAATAAACACGTATTTTTTTTCGCTGCCCAATCTCAACCTATTGGGACAAACTGACCTCCAAAGTACTGAAAAGTGACTGAACTCTTCAACTTCTACAGAAAAAAACCTAGCTACAGTGCGGATCTGGAAAGGTCGATTTATCACACTGTGCCTGGTCAGCCCGCAATGAACTGTTACTCGCCCAACTTTACTCGTTTACTCGCCGGCGGTGCCTAACGCGTGCTCTTTCTGGTCGCTGGCTTATCGGGAGGGGCAAAACTTGATACTAGGAGTGAGCCACCCCTGTCAAGTGTTAATTAGATGTCTACAGACTTTTGAAAATCGCAGTGTCCCGCAGAAAACGGGACATCTGGCAACTCTACCGATAACGCGCGTGCAGCCTCCGCGCGGCGCGGGATAAAGGCGCGTTATTGGATCGCGGCACGCTTCGTTTGCCGAGATTGTTTGTTTGTTTGTTTGTTCGTCCGCGAGGCCGCGCTCCGTTCGCCACGGACTCATTACTACTATTGTTTCGGCTGAGACATTGAGTTTAAAAAGGCGAGGCCGCCGATTATGCCGCGGGCGTGTGATAATTATTCCGGGGCTTGTTAAATTTGGGATAAAAATCATAATGGATGTAACACGGGAATCGACAGCGTTAACATCGTGGGGAGAGCGGGGAGGAATGAATTATTAATGCCCCCGATGAGGCCTCATTAGCGATGCTAATTCGTCAGAATATTTATAGAATTAGAACAAAATCATTAACGTCGGGAGTCAGGCTGAGAACGGCCTTTGACAACTTTCGGCCGTTCGAGTCCCCAGCTTTACATACAATACTTTCGGCCGCCAATTGTCTAACGACATTCAATTATGAGGCGAGTCGCGATTCGGGAAGCCTGCATCGCGAACTTTACAATCGCTCATTTATCACTTCCGGAAGCGGATCCGGAGGGAACTGAGTCTTATGTCGCAGTTAACAAGCGCCGTTTCCCTTGAGTGCCGGAGTATAGATCTGTGGGGATGGGGAGCCGGCGCGAGGGGTGCGGCAGTCTGCCGTCGGTCGGGCGCCGAGCAGCGCGCGTCGCGAGTGTGGAGTGTAGCGCCGGGACGAGCCACCAGCCGCGGCCGCGCCGATGCAGGATCACACTAAAGTACGTGTCTCCGAACCCCGGTGTATCAATCCGTACGAGGAAAGCCTTACAGGATTAGGATTGGGAAATGAATAAAAGTGTCAAAGTACTTTATTCGAACGCGGCCGATGTAAGATACTGGGGAAGTAGGCATCGGCTGATAAGTAGGCGGCGTATATTGTACGTTTATGTTTTACACGATTGCTCTGGTTCTGCCTACAATAGTATGTTGTTATTGTTTACATTAGATAAGAGCTAGCTTTTATTCTTGGTTTTGGTCGGTAAATTTGTATCTTGCGTGCGTATTCTGTGAGAACTGTGCATTTTCGACTACAAAGTTATGTATATCTTATTTGCAGCTACCCTTATGCCTCATTTGATGTGAAAAAGTTGATCAAATTATATTCACATAATATAAGAAATACTTAGCGGTAGTATTGAGATTTTAATATTTCCATAGCATAAACTATTTTATAAATTACAATCCTTTCGGTCTTCGTAGATATTAATTAATAGTAAGTAAATAATGATGTCCTTGCCTCGAGCGGGACGCGAACCTGCGCCCTTCCACGGCTACTGAAGTACGCAGACCAATTTCGTTGGCTGACTATTTTGCTTAATTAAATAATAAATAAGACTTAGTCAAGACGAATGTCAATGTAGGTAACGCCGGAAAATTATTTTACGAAATAATGGCGAAACGACAAACGGACGACATAATCCTTTAAGTAGTTTGAGATTAGTCCCTACATACTGCTAAATTCAATTCAATTCTTTTCATTTATTGCATTACAGTTAACTTTTTATGAAATCGAAATCCGTTGTAGTAAATAATCGTCAGACAACAATGATTTTCGAACCACGCGGTCAAAACAAAACCCACGGAGAATCGCCCGCTGCGTTTGGATACAAGATTTCGCTCTAGGAAATGATCAATTATTTCAACCTTGAGACATCTACTGCTAGACTTAGGTCTTTCGCCCTGGGGTTATTACTCTAGCCCCCCGGGGCCGGCGGCCGGATGGTCAACTCGGCCCAGGACGGGACGAGACGGCATATTGGCTCGGAAGGTCCACCGTGACGGCAGATAGTGATGTCCCCGGGGTACTCGTATTGTTCACTGTTTTGAAATAGTTCTTACTTCGTTCAAACACATCGCAATACGGTACTTGCCTAACTTGCCTGTAGTCAATAGAAGAGCCTTATAGTCTTGGTACTTTCGATAATTTGCGAAAATTAACTAATCTAAAACGTACAAAACAGTTCCATGACTGAGCTACTGAAAGTCAACGTATAGCCTATACCAGTACCGCTAGCAGGATGTTATTTAAAACACATTTTTTTTAGGGGACAAAGGTGTTTTAATCAATAATATTTGAAATTCAATTCTTAAGCGGGCCAAAACGGGGAATGAAATTTTGTATGAGAAAAATCGGACATCCACTCATCCATTGATGAGTTACGGTCAAGACTAGCGGCTTCAGAGACATTGAAGAACTTCGGTCAAAGCCTGAAAACAAATATGCACACGAAGTCACGCGTGTAACGCGGAACTAAAGCGTCCGTGCGTGAGCGTGACCGACTGCGTTGTGAAATTTACTGAAATGTGAACAAAAATTATAGTTCTTTTTAGGGTTTCATACCCAAAGCGTGCCAACGGAACCCTCTTACTAAGATTCCGCTGTCCGTCTGTCACAGGGCTGTATCTTTTGAACCGTAATAGGACTTGAATAGGAAGGTATGGTGGGTGGGAATAGGTAGAAACTTCACAGAATATGATTGTATTTCTTTAAATAATAGCAAATAAAATTTAAGAATCCGATTCGCACTTGGCCGGTTTTTTCAGATTAATAAAACTGTGCGTCATCCGTCGTGCGACCGTTAAAATATTAATCTAAAAAGAGATTGGCGATTTGCAAGCGAGTTGCGAGCGTGTTTTCATACAGATTTCGATCGCGGCGAACTCGCCGCGAGCTCGCCGCGACAAGTTTTGTATGAAAACACGGTCGCAACTCGATCGCAAATCGCCAGTGTTATAAGGCCCATAGAGAATGCGGGCCACTGTCGTTCTTGTCAAAATTGCCGTGCAATGGTGCTAGAACGTCACTAACTGCTGTGTCGTATAATATTAATTTCTTACATACAATATTATTTTAATGACAAATGGACTGGGTATTCAATAAATATGTATGTATGGTAATTTTATTCAACCCCAAATATTTCATTTCAGGTAAAACGACACGACTTACCAACATGTCAAATGTTCGTCACCCTCTCGTCGCCCCAAATTCAATAAAAGTACGCTATGCAAGCTTCACACAGAAAAGCCACAAAATTTCTCACGCGGGCTCTTAGACGGATACAATTTGATATGGAAGGTAGGAAGTGTATCACAGAAACATAACGTCGGGGATAGTGCAATACCGCGTAATTAGCATATGTAGATAAGGTTCAGTTTCAAGCAAATTTGTTAGAAATTGAAACCTTATATACATGTGCTACTTACGCGGTATTGCACTATCCCCGACGATATCGAGGTAGAAGGAAATAAGGAGTTCATGGATTTGTATCGCAATCAAGCGTGTAGGTAACGTTTTTCGCTTGGCGTTTGACGCCAACAGTGTAATTTAGTGATGGAAACATAAATTTTCTATTTCATTTGGCGGTATTTGAACAATTTATTATACCATTATTATCAGAGTTTCAAATCTGTTCTGCGTGAAAAGTATCACGGTCGGCGCCACTTCTTTTTAGCACACGAGGTAGAGTAAGAATTATCTGAGGTGTCCGAATGTTCGTAAAGAGAATGAACAAACATTCGGACACCTTACATAATTCTTACTATACATACATTTTTTCCTTCTACTTCAATATATTTCTGTGGTAGTCATGATTTCTTCTTCTCAGTCGGCACTCTTTTACAGAGTGGTCGTGGTTACAGTCGAGTCCGGTTGTAGTCGCTGCTTTCATGATGTTTCTCCATCTCTCTCTATTAGCGGTATTCCGGGAACATTCTGTCACAGAACATTGCGCGACAGATTTCACAAGGTTTTTTTATGTTATAATGGCAAACGAGCAGACGAGCTGTCAGATGGAAAGCAGTCAACGTCGCCCATGGATATCTGCAACACCAGGGGTGTTACCTATACGTTGCCGATCTTTGAGAGCCCTTTTTACTCGATTCTTGAAGTAGGTACCCCATGTCATAGCGCGCTGGGAACACCTCAGGTCTAGCCATCTTGTTGGAGATCGTCCACGTGGCCGCTTTTCTTCCACTTGACCTTGTATTACCAGACGTTCCATGGCACGATTTACCTACATGCCGATGTTTGTTACCCGATTCCTCGCCTCATATTGAATAAAGGTTATGCAAGCTTTACACAACATTTTATACACGGGGCTTATAAGGTTACAACGTGACATGTTACCCCCGCCCCGTCTGCCGTATTTTTGATAAAAAACGATCCGGATTGCCGGATATTACGGCAATAGCCGTATCAGGAACAACTGCGCGGAATTTTCGATCCAATTTTGATTAAAGAGCCGCTGCCGTGACGGAAGCCCCTGGGGAGACTCGGGTTACCAGATAAGAAATTGAAGTACGGAGAAAATTTAAAAGTCCTGAGATTTTGTCACGAGTCACTTTTGTACCTTCACAGACGTCGTCACAACTAGGGTGGTAATATAAAGAAAAGCCGAGATCGCAGATGTTTGCGGCCCGAGCCGCAGGCGAGACGAGACGCAGGAGGGACGTAAATATGCGATCGAGGGCTTTCTTTATTACCTCCCGTGTTGTGTACAGCATTTTATGTCTACATTTAGCCAGAAAGCGGCTTTTTTCGTACGCGTAGCGTGCGGAAAAAGGCACTTTATGGCCAAGTGTGGCATAAAAAGTTAAACGTGGTTAAACCCTAATGATAATATTATAAATTTGAAAGTTTGTGAAGATTCTTGAAGGTTTCGATCTTTATCATTGAATAACGCGGTGACAACTGAATGGATTAAGATGAAAGGAGATTGCCGACGCGTCTATGGGGCCTCGTACCAAATCAAAAGTCATTGTGTCAACACGAAACCGACTGTATCTTAAAGAACAAGAAACTGCCTTTCCTAATCACTAAATCCCATTAAAATCGTATTCGGGGATCCATAGGAAATTGAGATTGATTTCCAGATTTCGAAGTGAGTTTTTGCGTAGCAAATCGTCAAAGTATTTGTCAACCGGCCAAATACAAAATCACCTAATAACTTTAATTCCTGACGTTGACGAGACTTCACTTAACTTAGTCGTATGACATGCCATTTCGGATACCTGTTTTAGGTATTTTATTGTGCCTATTCAGATTGTTAAAATAATATTATAAAAAAAGTTATTTGAAACTATTTTGATACATCGTGAGATAAAAAATATTGTAACATTACATTTACGCTCAATGTCTCGTATAGTGAAGTATCAGCGAAATATCACTAGTTATTTGTACCAAATAAAGAATTTAAAATGATTTACGACCTTCGACACAAAATTGTGAAAAGACGTGTCTTATAAAGTACCTTATATTTAAACTTAGAATAAGACAGAATGTCAAGCTGTCAATTTTCGTGCTAAGATCAAGAAAACTACATACATAATTAATTGTATTAAGACGTATCTATGACGTTAGCTTTGTCTTTTACACTCATGTTAGAAGTAGTCTTAAGAAAGAACGAGACAAACATGTTACTTTCCTGGGTATAGGACAGCTGGATGCAGTTCGTATAAGAAAGAACCGCGGAGTTTTATGGAATTAAAATTTTTGTATACATTTGTGTAGACGGTGGTGCCACTGTCATAGGCCTTTTAGGTTTTGACCTATTTTGTCTGTCAAATACAGTTTTAAGGAAATCATACATTTTTCATGGCGGCGGCGGAAATCGTACAACACATTCTTTTTTAATTGATCTCAGATTTCCCATTTTAAATTCAGTAATAAAAAAATCCCTCTGGTTAAAAAAATAAAACTAAGTTTTTGGTATCGTTTTGGTTGTGACACAATTTAATGACGATATTGGTACCAAAAGTCGGCAATCTCCTTTGGCATGCAATTGTTTCAGTAATTTTCTGTTCTGAAATTGAACACAAATCTGAGATTTCTTTATATAATTGCTCAAATTCAATAGTCAGTTGTTTAATGCTCTCTACTTCCTCTCCTAAAATGTTACCTTTTTTAATTTCTACAGATAAATGTTCAGTTATTCTACTATATTGACTAAATAATACATTTGCTTCACTTAATTTTGTTATAATAATTTTCCCTTTACGCCTACTGGGACTAATTTTTATTAAATAGACTCTAATTTCTTTTAAATCTTTACATACATTTTCTAAAATATCAATCATAACTTACCGAATCTCTCCAATTGACAACATTTCAAATTATATAAAGTGGGCTAAATCAAAAACCATTTCGGCAAATATGCTTCCCGTATGTAACGAGGCAGTTATTTTATTTTTTTACCCGTTAATTTCCAAGATAATCGCGAAAAACTGTAAACCGGAAATGTGACGTAGATAGTACGTACATAGACAATAGACCAAAGACAAAACTAAATCTATCATTTTTTTCATGTATCCGGTTGTCACACTCTGTCAAAAGTTTTCAAATGACATTGTCAGTTCTTACATTTCGGTGTTAACGACTATTCTTATTTTACGATATTACTCTCGCTCCACTTGAAATACTTGATGACTTGGCTTTTATAACGGACACTGCTGCTTCTTTTCACGCTTACATCGCAATAAAAACGGATATCGCTGCTTCTTTAAACGAAAATTTGGCACTTGTATTTGGACTTATTGAACCTCATAAAAATGAAGACCTCAGATGGATTTGTGCAAGCATTTAGTACCAACTTGCCATGGGTTGATACTGCCATGATGTTAGAGTTCATACAAACGGACGATAAATACAATTTGTCTGGGATACGAGGTGCAAAAGCTGCCTTATCGTCTCGAACTTCGTATAGTGCCGCTTCGTACCGTATAGATAGTTTCTACCCCATATTGTGTGCCCTACATTGAGCCCTGTTTTTGCTTTACATATACCTGTACCTGTATATGAAACTAATAACATTATCCTAAGAAATAAAACTGTAAGGCTTAGTGCGAGTATATTTATTTTCCAAATATATAAGTTTGTGGTTCCAAATTACAATGTGTTGTTTTGTCTTTTGTCGCTACCTTAACTAGTATGTTTTGGGTTGTCATAATAGGGCAGCACATTACACCTCAGGATGCAGAAGATGGTGTAGGTTCATCATGAGAGGTTGACGGTGCTGCCTGGTTTGCTTCTTTTAACGGTCTTCTTGTGAGTGATGCTGGAAGACGAGGTTTCAGTTTTGCATTGACATTCATGACTTTCCAATATCTATAGTTTCCCATGTCTTTCTCCAACTGTGAAATGACAAATAGGTATAATAAGCATAAGCCTGAACACCGTGAGGGTGATTTCAATGCACACTGCAAGAATTTGTAAGTGCAAGTGCCAATAACTATTTACGAAAGTCCTATATAAACAAGGTTATATTAGCTAGTTAAGTTAAATATCACAACACATGAGTATGTACTTTATCAGTAAATAGTCCACTCCACTACCAATCTAATACAAAGGTGGGCCAGGTTAAGTATATTATTCGGTTGTACTTACATCGAGATGATCTTCACAGATGAATATCCTTTTAGGAACACGATCTAGCCCCGCCGCTCGACACCATGCCTCATTTTGCCCAGCAGGGACACAAAAAAACTTTTTTTGTCGTGTCAGTCTTGTGTTATTACTACACGTTCTTATAAAACAGTTTTTAGTTTCTTTTGATGCCATGTTTTCGTTTTTACTTGTAATTTTATTGAAGAAAATTTGTGTTGACAATTATATGACAATGACGTAAACCTCAAATCAATCAACCGTCACGACCCATTTTTTTTTTTAAAGTAAGGGGCAAAGGAAAATGCGTACTCGTGACGTCATATGTCGTTTACGACCTTTCAAACATTCGCTATTTTTTCACTTGATATTTTTGAATGAAAAATTGCTTTTCTGGGAAAATAAAAAAACACGTATACCTTAGAATTTGATTGTTTTTCAATACATATCATAAAATAGCCCACTTGAAAAAATGAAATGTTGTCAATTTACTTTGTCACAGTCACAGTCATGTTACACATACTTATCTATGAATTTATTTAACTAATTATGATTGTCCTTGCATAACGTTAATGTTCATGACGGATTTTGCATATTGGCCTCAGTCCATAATGCCGTAAAAATGTCCCCGAACGGAACGCGACACACGCGAAAACACGAATTCATTTAAAACGCGCGAACGCACACTTTTACACTTTTTTTTTCGCACTTTGATAATACGCGCACTTCCGTGACGTGACCTTACACTACGTCGTGATGATCTTTAGGTGCTGCTTGCACCTGACGTCGAAGGACAGACATTCGTAAGGCGTTCTGATTAACGCCTTGATAAATCCACTGGTGATGACACTTCTTGTAAGCGCCGTATAGGAGTTTCAGCACTGCGATGTCGATAAGCTATTACGCAGTAAAGGTCCCGAACGTAAAAAATCTGCACTTGCACTGTTCATTTTAAATTAAGTTTTAATTAGTTGAGCGTCATTGTTTATATTTATTATCCGAATAAGGAATGGCTCACGACGGCCTGCGCCCGACGGTGTCAAATACGCGAAACGCGGCGGCTACGATATATCTGTACACACACATTAGGATGACAATTATCACTATAATCACTAAAACTGTCACTGCAATTGTGTTAAAAAGTTACTCTAATTTTTAATTGCCGCAGAATTGTCCGTTGTCACATCTTGGTGAAGACTTAATTAGTCTCTCGCGGTATATGGTTATGTTATGCACCAGAGCGCAAAATGGCAGCGCCATGTAGGGTTCGAGGTAAGAGCAATGAAACCAAAGAATGCTGGAATAATACTGAGAGTATATTGGATCGATACATTACATTTATACACGATTAATAAGGTATAGGTTAGTGTGTGTAGAGGTGACACTACATCGTAACCGTCACGCTGGAGTCGCTGAGCGAGTATAGTTCTCTCACTGCGACAAATTAGTAGCTAACCTAACCAATATTGTCAAGAATTGTTAGTATAAACTTTTAAGAGAACTTAGCTGCAGATATTGGATGCACAGGTTGTGAAAAGCGTGTCGCTTGTTTTCAAGTTGCAATCGTTTTCGCAATTTTCACGGCAAATGGTGCAGATTATGTTGCTCAATATGGAGAGTGCAGTGCGCAGATACCCCCTATAAGACAGTAGGAGACAATACACCTTAATAACGCTTAGTGCCCGTTGCATGTAGTGCAATAGTAAGAGATTTTCCCTATTCTTTTTCTTGATGAAAGGAAATTTCTATACAATATGAGGTAAAAATAGAGACAATGCGCCAAAACTTAGGTAACCTAATTATTCCGACCAGGAAAAAAGGAGGCAACTATAAATCGTTTTCATCATCATCAATATCATCATCATCATATCAGCCGAAAGACGTGCACTGCTGGACATAGGCCTTCCCCAAGGATCTCCACCACTGTCGGAATTGTGCTGCTCGCATCCAGCGCAACTAACAGTCAAATAAACATTTGGAACTAAATAATGCTTAATTATCCTTGCCATTAACCCTAGCGAATTGTTTTTGTTTTCACTTCGGCACACAAAATTGGATTAATTTTAAATATAAATAATTATATAGAAAACATCCATGACTCAGGAACAAATACTCGTGCTCATCACACAAATATTTGCCCTTACCAGGATTTGAACCCGAGACCTCTAGCTTCGTAGGCAGTGTCACTCCCACTGAGCTAAACGTGTCGTCATTAGGAAAAATAAGTGAAGGTGTCCCAGACTATAATGTTTTGTGGTCTGCCTCGAGTACGTCGTGTATGTCTCGTAACACATCATACAGCTACACACCGGGGGGAGCCAGCGCGCGCGTGCCAGTAATGGCACCGATATAATGTATGCGCGCCATTCATCGACATGCCCGCGTGGGACGGGCATTGGCATTCGTTCAAAATATGATCAAATTTGATAGTTAGCTAGTGAAACCGAGTGTTTATGCGCATGTTTAGTCCCAAAAACGTTTAGTGAGAGCTGTTACAAAGTACTCTCATCTAATAATACATTACTTACCTAGGCCGGTAAAACAAACAATGTCTCAGATCGCAGGTATTTGACACCCGAGCCGAAGGCAAGGGCAATACATATGTGATCTGAGGCTTTATTACCGCCCGTGGTAAGTACAAAATGTTACTTGGGATTTTCCGTACGCGTATCGGGCCGTTATTGCCACTTTATGGCCAGGTGTGACATAAAAATACTAGTCACACACAAAGCTTTAATTTTTCACTTATGAGTACTAGACGACAATGTACCTACTTATGTATGTAGATGGGTTAAACGACGAATTACTATAGCAATATTGAAATTGCTATACATACATGTACCTATAATGTTTGAGGAGTTCCTTCAATCCCTCATTGATATGCCCTGATCAGAACTGGCTTTTGAAAAAATGGGTCCGTTCTGGAAATGAGTTCATAAACGAGAGTTCTGAAGAATAAATACAACTGACTAGAATACTTCTTCCTTTTTGGGAAGTAGATTAATAACCATATTTTAACCAAAAAAAACCCGATTGCGGTGCAGAAATTCCGCGCATTAAAGTGCATAAATCCACAATTGTGTTTCTTTTCTACGAATTTTATGTAGCCAGTGACACTTGTGACATCAACATCACGTATCAAAATCGGGTGAGTCGTTAAGTTATCCTCCTTTTGAGCTTCGCCGTAGTTAGTTAGGTAAAAAGAAACCGCGCGGGACCCACATATCGCCCCTACCCTTACTGAGCATCAATCGCGGGACCGCTGGTTACGTCGCTCACCACACCGTCCGCAATTTAATGAGCACAATCTCCATTTATATTAGTTTACGGATAGTTCTGGTTGCCTAAAAGTTCCGCGGCTGTCGATGTCGACGTTCGCTCCCCCACTACAATTGAGGGCGAGTTGCCATATGTCAGGATTTTTCTAGTTGTGTCAGGACTCGTTCACAGAGGACATGTTCGGACATATCACAATTTTAGGACATTTGCCAGATTTGAAGACTTGGAAAATGAAGCTATTTGGATTTTTTTATAAACATGGCACACTTTTCTGATTTACGCCTGCACTTAATTATTCAATGATCTTGAGTGACCATCGCGCACGCAACGCGACGTGGGGTCAGCCGGGTTCCCGTTTTTTGATACTATTTTCAATCGTAATCGAAAGGCACATTCTGTCCGAATATTCTGTTCGTTCAAATGCCAACCCTTCTCTACCCCTTAACTTATATAAATTGTTAAGTGATTAGTTATTTTACAGATACCAGTGACTCAGAATACATACAAAAGAAACCTAACATAACCGATTTTAAATGACTCATGTAAAAGGTTTTCTGAAATTCATAAATTAATTTAAACAGGAAAATTATGCGGATTAAAAATTGGATTGGACAAACTATACATTCGGACAAATAAAGTTGCCAAATAGACAGAACCCTAAGTCCGATATACGGTACTTAGGAGCTAGAACAATCTTTCGCGTCGCGAGAAATGACGCTTTTTGATTGTTGTGAAGATTCTCGGCTTTTCCTGTTTACATTGTAGCAACCCTCGCGGCAGACGGGCGCGGGATCGACCCCGGCGCCGGCCGGAACCCGCGGCAAATTCTCCGCTTCCGCGATCAGCTCCCCATTGACACGATCTGCTCACAATCAATCGATTTCCCAGATAGCTTTCACGAGTGAAGTAAGGCATAATAATAGAGCAGGTCAGTAGTAGGTACCTGGCAGAGGTTGTCCACGGACGCTAATGCAAAATCTGGGCAATGCAAACAAGCTCGTGGGCATCAAACACAGATTGGCAAACTCCGGCAAGCGTACCCACGTCAAAGTATAAAGACGAACAAGTAGTCCAACTTCGGCCGTTTAAGAGCGCGCGACACCTATCCACACAGACGCACGCGCGATATCACGTCTGTGTGAGTGCGAGCCATACTGGAGCATTCTTACGCATTCTTTTTTCATTGCTTGTAGTGCGTTCGTACACGGCGCGCACACATTCAAGCGCGCGATGTACCTTTTGTAGGAAGAAAAATGAGTCCTATTATACTGTGACTGTGCCCACGTCATGGGCCCGACAGTGTACAACCGACTGCCTGCACACGTCACGGATGCCTTGCCGCTACTATTGCCTACCAACCTATACCTACTCTGATTATCATATTACTTCAATCAAGCAAATATATTACATTATTGTATATTTGTAGTTTGTAATAATTTATTAATCCGTCGGAGTTTTGCAAAATAACTACTTTGACTCATTTATTTCATAAATAACAAAAGGTCAGCACAAAACACTTAACTTAAGACTACTCTTAAGTCTAGTCGATAGTCTAGTCAGTTTGTAATTATACAGGTATATTATTTTGAAATGTAATATGAATTATTATGAATAAATGAATATGAATAACACTAGCGCTCCCGATGTTTGGTCTGCACCTGTTGCGAGCCCAAAGCTTTTATAAAGAGTACAGCTAGCATGTTGGTTAAGTATGGCACCACTGACAAATAACCCTTATTGCTTAGTGTTGACACTCTTTAGAAAGCAAAACCTGAACATGCCTGTATGCGTGCGTCTGCATGTGTGTGTGAGTTAATGCGGGCGAAAATCGGATTTGTACAGGTTTTGCTTTCTGTTTATTTCCATACAAGTCGAGAGACGCTCTCCCTGCTAAAGTTTCCAGTCCTGGGCTTTCATGTCCTAAATTATATAAAATGTCAACGTAGTGATGTAGAACTACTTCGCTTCGGTTGCTTTCGTTTACTTTGTATGCGAAATTGAGCGCAGACAGAGCAGAAAGAAGTCTAACTTTGTAGGAGCCGGCCGGATGTTAAGTCGCATGCGAGTATTCGCACAACTCGGTCCGAGCCCTCCTACGAGTACACTTACAACTAAATTGCGCTTCGAATCCATGCAAGCAAGTTTGGTTTCGAGAGTCATATCATATGAGCCTTTCACATCTGCTTAGACAAAAGGAGAGCATGATAGAATTAGTGTTTCTAGATATCCCGATTGTGGACAAGTGTCAGTTAACCCTTGATCGGGACGTCATAAGTCCCGATTTTCAGACAGCGGTCCTTTATATCTGTTATCTAGGGTGTATTAAAAAGTAGTGTCAAGCAAAATACCAGATAATTTGATGTCACAGCCGTCTTTATACTATAAGCGTTGTTTTCGAGAGTTGTCATAACACGTGTTCGCATTTTTGAAGCTTCAAATCCTCAATTTATGTATGCTGCAGTGGCGTGGCGTCAAAGATATCCTTGGGCAAGCCGGTGCAGATTTGGCGTACATTTTCCTTAAGAGCTGTAGAATAAGGTGCTCAAATGCTTGATATTAGACAAGTCGGTAGGAATCGAGTTCTTTGGACGTCACGCCACTGGTATGCTGTCCCGATTTGTACATTATAGTACCGATTTTTATTATACAAAGTCCCCATTTTTTTTAAACTAAATCTGGCAACACTACATAGAACCTAGACAAGTAGACAGGATATAAACGAAAAGGCAGCGTTTGCCATTATTGCACCAGGCGAGGGGACTCAGTATCGCGATACGAGTAGATATAAGCATGCACTCTCGTCGCATATCGAATGAGCGTCTGATTTGATTGCTCCGCTTTGAGGCTGCGAGCGGCCGGCGCGGCTTTGTCGTGCGACAACAATGGCTTTGGCTCAGACGACAGCTTCGTTCGCGACGCAACTGAGTTTCTAGTGTCGTGGGCCTCCTACACAACTAGAAAGTCTTAACTATAGGCCGATCGATATTCGAAATGTATGTGATGTCGATAATTTTATGCACGTGTATTTGATTAATAAAATAGCGAACGAAACAATATATTAATTTATAATTGATGCAAAAATGAACATTTTAAAATAATCGACTTAAAACGAATCTATTCTATAATAAATGCACGAGTTACTATTATTCCCTTAGTAAAATCGATTTCTTTTAATGATTTAATTTAAAAATGTATAGTTTTCCGATTTTTCCCTATATTTACTTTACTATAAGGCGGTCAAATTTCATAGTTCTAGGTCAACGAAAAGTACCTTATGAAATTTGGTTTCCTTGAGAGTGATAAACGGCCGTATCTTTTTTTTTTCACGTTAACTTAGAAGTTTGATTTTTTCACGGCTTCAAGGGACTGTAGACCTGAATATAATAATATAGTTTAAATTTCAACTCGATACGTCCACGCGTTCCTGAGATAAAGGGTCTTGACAGACGGACAACAAAGTGATCTTATAAGGGTTCCGTTTTTATCTTTTTGAGGTACCGAACCCTAAAAAGAATCCAGCCAAATCAAAAATCTCCTTAAGAAAGGAGAAAAAAAGACGGTTAAAAATGAAATTGTTCTATTGTATTGTAACTGCAACCCTGTAGATTCTTCAACCACCTTAATACTTACGCCTAGTGGATAGAACTAGTCCATCATGTAGTTTCTTAAGATCGAGATCAGAAGATGGGTAAGATGAGAAATGGCGCGCTTGTGCAGCAACACCCCCCGCTCCTCGCCTCTCCCCCCGCGCGTCATTTGTCGCGTCGCTCGGCCCGCGCGTGATGGATGGCGTCATAGCGACCGACTAAATAAAAACACGCGCCACGTTCACGCCTCATAACATGCCCCGAAAACGCGCTGGTCACGAAACGTTTTTGCTTTTGCTGCAAAAACTGTGATACCACAGGGTTTGCGGCAAAAGTGAATTTTGAAATTGCAAGTAACGTTTCATGGGACCGGAACAGTAACAGTAGGTTGCCGTCTTCCGAGACGCTGGTTCAAATTAGACATGCGAAAAATGTGTCGCTAAAGTGAAAAGAGTGATATGAATCTTTAGCTCTCAAAGATATGTATCACTCTTTTAGCTCAGTAACTTCTAGTTCAAATCTTGACTATAAGGTAAACTTCCGAGTGCTCGACACTGTCCCAGTATTCGCCATCTTGAACGTTAAGTAGTCAGGAATAAAGGTGACGGCAGGGTGTCGGCTATTGGGCATTAGCGTGTCGAGCACTGGGACGTTTACCTTATTCGTGTTTAATTTTTCAATGTGGATTCAGTTTGCGGTATTTCTACATTAAATTGTAAAGAATCAAAATAATACCAGTACTCTTGAGAGCAAATATTCCAGATCAGAATGCTTCTAGTTTATTAATTAATAGTAGTTTATGCAACTGATACATTATGGAGGCTTTAAAACACGACTGTGGTTTTACGAGTATTTTAAAGCCCAAATTCCCAATCGAATCGATGTTATTTATTATGAAGCAAAAAAAATTCACAGATAAGTGTTCTAACAAAACAGTTTATCTTTATGCTGCTTGTAATTTATTACATTAAAACTTAGTTGTTTTTGAAGCCTAATTTATTCAAATAGGCTAGCAGCATCAGTTGTCGATACATTTTACGTTAGTGACCCATAATATTTGCTCACGAGTATACTCGTATATTCCGAATCGGATGTGTTTGAACCAACAGCAGTTTTGATTTGCGCAAATGAGCAAATAGGAGAACAAAGGACGCACAGCGCCATCAGCGGCGATGCCGATAGCGAGCGTAAAGCAATTAATTTTATTTACTTCCGAATCCAATCTCGTATCTCCCCTCGGTAAAGTGAGCTATTCAGAAGTTCGCGGCATCGGAAAAACTATTTTATTGCGAAAGGGGATACAACGGGTAGTTTAATTGGCTGCCGATTTGGAGTCGAGACAGCGCGTCGGCAGCACCCCACTCTATAGGCAGTGTTGCCAAGTCCAGTTCACTAAAAATCGGGACATCAGTGTTCCAATCGGGACAACATAAGAAATTAAATGAAAACTACTTTCTATTTCTGCTGTTCGAAAAAATCAACTCTCTACCTATTACGGTCATGTTGCACACAGAGATACAAAATTGGAACGCCTGATGATAGCGGGAAAAATTGGAGGCAAAAGACCTAGAAGCAGAACTCCAAACGGTGGTCAGACCAGATATCGGAGGAACTGGAGATATCTGTCAGCGCTGCACTCCACCAAGCAACTGAGTGAGTGAAACCGATGGAGACAGCTGATTGACGGAATTAGAAGGAGTCACGATGCTCAGCAGCGAGGGAACGACGGAGAAGAAAATAACCTATTACGGTTCATTAGATACAGCCCTGACGGATAGCGGAAATTTAGACCCTATGGTCTTGTTAGCACCCATTTAAACAGACATACTAGAATAGAATCACGGCAAATACGCGAATCTGGAACCAGTGTACGATTTCGTCCCGGTTGCTGTTGAGACCGCTGGGCCATGGTGTGCTGAGGCGAAAAACCTAATAAAAAACATGGGGCGCCGATTGATAGACAGGGGTTGTGACCCCCGGTCTGGCTTTTATCTGGTCCAACAAATATCATTGGCCATACAGCGGGGCAATGCGGCTGGCATATTTGGCACTTTTGGACCAGGTGTGTCGGGCCGGGATATAATTTAGAAAAGTATTTAGTTCTAGTAATTTATTCCATATAGTATATTTAATTTTAATTTAGTTTTATCTTTAGGTAGTTACTGTTTTTATTATATTTTATATTTCTGTTAAATAAATGACGACTTGTCCAAAATAGAATCTATGACAGCAGGCCTGTGCCCAGCAGTGAGCCATATAGGCTAATGATGGTAGTTCAGGTTGGCTCATACATTCTGGGACATGTTGATACTATACTATAACCGTATGAAAACCAATGACTTGGCCGTTGAAGGGTACACAAGGGTACAAAACAAAATTGACTTGTACTAACATATAAAGAATGTTCAACGGCCAAGTCACACCACATTAACTATAATAATAAAGAAATCGCAGTAAGGAACCTTAGACTTGGCACGACTTTGTCTAGATTTCATTACTTTTTAGAGATTGTTTATCTCCTCAGGTCCATTGAGACTTGGCTAGTTTTTTAGGGATAGCGATTTTCTGAGACAAATACTAATTTGATATAACTGTAAAGGGCTTTGCGTTCTAGAGAATGGCTGCAAATGATATTTGAGTCAACAGGAAAGCCGTCAATAATGGTGATGACGGCGGTTGAAATGCTCGTACCATTACCCATCTGGCAACACTAGCCACAGGCATCAGACACCGCGTAATGGCGTGTATTGCAGTACATATGTGGCGACATGCCTCCACACCCGCACTCAATTTATATGTTGATTTGTAATCGGACTCGCGTCGCGGGGACGCGTCTAATGACAATGAATCAGATAAAGCGTCTAGCTGCAGATAGGACGAGTAAATTGGCCGCTGCGAACACAATATTATGACGGTAGTAAAAGTTAAGTGAAGCTACTAGTAAACAACGTTTCAATTATTTTTATCGGGCATGTAGATGCGTTGGTAGATTTAGTACACTTTGTTTAATATAGTCGAAGTTATTTTTATTGTAATACTCATACTCATACTTATGTCAAACTTACACTTTACTTACGTACATAATTATGTCAAACTTTTTGACTTTAAATACGAGTAATTATGCAAACGTAACGATTTAGATCGAATACTTTAAGAACAAGAATGTACATATACCGGGTGTGGCCTGTAATACGAGCAAAAAATTAAACCGTAGGTTCTACTCCTCAAACTAGACAACTGTTATTCAGCGACTTTTAAAAATAACTTGTGGTTTGATTTTTAGCACACTTTAAAGTTTATCCGAACACGCAATGTATTGCGAAATTGATTACGTCTGTAGGGTGACAAGATTGACAAGCAATGTCAATTAGACGGATTTTGATGTACATTGAAAATACTAATTACTTTGTATGAAAAAGAGACAATCTGAGGACTACATATTTTTAAAAAGTGGTTGAACAAAAGTTTTATTATTTGAGGAATAAAATCTACGGTTTAATTTTTTGCTCGTATTACAGGCCACACCCGGTATAGATACAGGAAATCAAAGTACACAGAAAAATTAAATGGCACTCGCCTGTGTACAGACCGAGAATCGAACCCGGTACCTCTGGATTTCCGGCCCAGTGACTCAACCATTCGTCCACCGTACACTCAGAAAACGCCCTTAATTCTGCTATCTACCTTGACTTCCGTAATCTTAAGAATGTATTTTTAATCAATAAGTTACATACACTAAAACAATAAAGTATATTTGTATAGTATGTATACCAGAAGAGGAAAATACAACAGGTCAATGCACACAAGATAATTTCTTGTGACAAAAGGAACGGGCTCGAATCAGCATCTGCTGCGACAGTCCTGAATCTTCACAGGTTTTAACACTACTAAAAGCAGCAAAAATATCAAAAAGAACATCACACATAACACACGGAGTGTTAACACATTCCGTCTAATAAAAAGCCAGTAAACAGTGCAGCTGTCACTCGAAGCAGCGATCCCATTAGATTCGTGCGCGGCGCCTCCGCGCTCATATATTTTAATTCGATCGTGTTTGTCGACGACACGCGTGCGACACGTGTCGGTACTACGCATGTTCGTGTGTTGCCGCTACAACCACGCGTGTGTGTGTCGGTACTGCGCATGTGTGTGTTGATACTTCAGACGTGTGTGTGTCGGGGGACGTCGTCTTCCAAAACCTGGGCCCTTTGTCCCGCGGCGACAACGTAATTGACTCCTTCTTTCTTTGCGAGATATTGCGGATGATTTGTATCGCGTGAGATTGCGCCCGGGCGTGTCGACGCGTCGTGTTAATTGTCACGTCGAACGCCGATCCGAGTCGGCCGCCGTGAATCGAACGTTTGTACGACGCCGCGTCGCTAGAACGGAACGTCCGCCCACGTGATCTAATTAGATACTAGAGCCTGAATTTGTCATTTTTTTCACATCCAAATACGGTTATTCAGTCTCAATAGTATCTCTATCTATAGTTTCATTTCACATTAGACAATTCGTGCGTTATGCGTCTACGGAGAGAGGCACAATTTCGGATTGCCCCAAATGGCCACTTCGCTGATAAAACGGGACACCGAGAACTCAAAAAAAGTACTACGCGTCATGCAATTTTAAATAAGCTATTGAAATATGAAAATACAAGTCGTGCTCGTGCTATCTTTAAAACGTAATAAGGTATAGAAATAGGTAAACTTAAGTACCTTTGATATAGTAAGGATACAAGACAAGGATACGCGGATAAAAGTGGCATTTGAAGTGCTACTCTAATCAACAAAATAGAAAGAGTTATAGCAACCCTCAGTTACAGGGTGTTTGGTTCAAATTATACATGGTGTTATACTTAAACTTATAATATGTCTTTCAGAAGCGCTTGGTAACGTGTTACAGCAGAGTTTCTTAATCTTTTTTTGGTTATTATTTCGAAAACCTTACAGACCCTTTCCGAATATAATCAGAGAAAAAGAAAATCAAGGGCACATGAAAGTTCGTGTTGTATGCAGCCACGGACCCCCGGCTCTCGTATCACGGCCCCCTAAGGGGTCCATGGACCACAGTTTAAGAAACCCTGTGTTACAGGAAGCGTGAACATGGCAGGCGATATGTTTTGGCGTGCCAAACAGCTTCTAACTTAAAACGCGTAGCGCGCATATTGTGACAATAAAAACTCTAGCTGTATGCTAACCTAAAAGCTGAGTACTGTTGTAGGCATGTCATCACGGTATTAAAAATATATCAGAACGTTGGCCCTAAAATAAAAAATAATAATGAAATGATGTGGCCCGGATGGCTAAAAGTGCAAACACACTAAGCGGCGCGGCGCAGCGTGATTCTTCCAGTTTCCATACCATAATCTTTTATGCAACCCATCTACTCTAAATACTAGTATTAGAATTAGCGAGTTAACGTTCAGTATGAGTAACTATAGTCGACGCTGGAAATCAATGCAGCATGTTCATAAATCGTCTTTTAACGTGTGTTGGGAGCTATTTATACACCGCTGACACAGCACACGGACCGTTCAGTGTTCATCATGTGTTCATGCGTTCATGAACAGCGTAATAAGGCAAATCAAAATACGTTTACTCAATTACATTTGCGCCCTTACGCGTGATAAGCATAATCATGCGTGGGACAGTGGAGTAGGAACTAGGAAGTATGTAAACTCTTTATTGCACAAAATAATACAAAGCACAGGGTTACAAAATAAAGGTATGTGTACAAAGGCGAACTTATCCCTTTAAGGGATCTCTTCCAGTTAACCTTTGAGCAGTTGAGTGATGAGACAAGAGAGGTGGTAGACGAACAGGATCATGTACAAGAGATTATTATAGAGGTATTTATGTGTAAATAGATAATATGACTACATTACTGTATACAACATTACTTTATTTAAGTAGTATGTAGTACGAGTAGTAGGAAGTTTAAGTATTTTGTTCAGTGGTGATCTAACACTATATGTGTCGATCAATTGAACTTGTATGCAATGCAGTATGAGAAACTTCATAGCTGATGATGTAGAAGTTCAGAAATAACAAAAAGCTCTCAAAGGCTGCTCAAAGGTTAGCTGGAAGAGATCCCTTACAGCGACAAGCTCGCCTTTGTACACAACCATTGATTTTTGTACTGCTTCTGTATGATTTTATGTGCAATAAAGTGTTTACATACATACATAACAATAACAACTCTTCACTTTAACAGACTTCACAAAAAGGAGGAGGTTCTCTAATTGTTCACATCTCAGAACTTCATTCTTTGTGAATCGATTTGTGTTCTTTACCCGACTGCGGCGAAGCCCAAAGGAGGGTTATGTGTTTGAACTGTATGTATGTATGTAAGTATGTATGTCCGTTCCTGTGTCCGCTCGTAACTACTCAACGGCACATTCGATTTTGATAAATGATACATCATTAGGTATTATGTGCGAGTGTCACTGGGTATGAAGTTCGTTAAAATAAACAAAATGGCGGATTTTATGCAGTTTCAAAGTGCACCGCGGTCGGGTTTTTTTTACTAAAAATGTGGTTATTTTATTGAAAGGATATTTCCAGATTGATTCCATTTTTTTATGGATGAAAATTGGAGGAATTGTGGAAATCTAGTCAAATATTTTAGGCACATCTGCATCTATAGCAGTTTTAGTATTTTATACACCCACGGACAATGAATTCGGGTCGTTTTCTATATAATTTGTTCATAGAAAATATATAAATATTTGGGCCAAAATTCTTTTGAAATTAAAATGAAGTTGAAAATTTATAGACACTTTTACAAAATTGTAGATGTCTCGCAATATTTTTAATTCAGTTTTACGTTAGTTTTTAATCGGGCGTCAATGTTTATTATGAATTATTTCGATATTTCGGGCTTTTTATGGCAAAAAGGTCTCATTTCATACTCGAATTACTACCACTGCGTTGCACCTCCCGTGTCGCCTACAGTTTAGTGTCCACAGAGCGTTACCAAAAAAACGTTTTTGTTATATTCATAGCCTACATATTTCGATTTATGTTTAACCTAATATGGTTAGCAAAATAATATGTTTTTTGGACATTATACTAACGTAAAAGGGACATTTTATTAGGCATCAAAAAGAATTTTGGCCCATTTGCTGTAATAATGTCGTAAAAATGTTTGAAATTTTTGATAAGTTATTGAGGAATGAAATTGCAGCCGCCAGCCCTAGTAAATTGTAGACCGTTGAGCAGTCGGGGAACGTCTTGACGGCGGCGTCTTTTATTCCGTAATTGTGAACCAAAACGCGTGAAATCGCTATAGTGCCACTTTACATTTCAATTTTGGGGAAATAAATTTACTTTTTTAGGGGATCCTCCCTCGTATGTAAAGCGGGGGATATTGCGCCCTCTCGAGATAATTTGTTGGACTCCAAGGCGGCGGCGTTTTGCGAACTTATAAACAGGCATCGGAAATTCGGATGCTTATATACCTAAACTTTGGCGTCGGTGTCGGTGTTGATTAGTATGGAGGCCGACTCAATTTAATTTTATTATTAAATTTCCCGGATTTTCTAAATTAACTTATTCAGCCTATTTGAGTATGTAAATGAACTACTTATTTGCAGTTATTTTCTATGTACTCGTTTTCTGAAGTCGGCTGAAAAATAGCCAAGACCTAAACATATTTTGCGAGACATTATCGTGACGTTTTGTACAATCGCGGAATCCCGGTATCTACATTATTAAAATCAAAATATTATGAAGCCGATTCCATATTTGCTTAACTATTCCCGCGATTTTGCCAACTTTAGGTATAAATGCGTCTGAATTTCCGATGCCTGCTTATAAACGAGTAATCCATAG
The DNA here is from genome assembly GCA_947034925.1 of Eudemis profundana. NCBI lineage: Eukaryota > Metazoa > Arthropoda > Insecta > Lepidoptera > Tortricidae > Eudemis > Eudemis profundana. The sequence goes on along the minus strand of OX344816.1, from coordinate 17,004,547 downwards.
GGTGAGGCTGTGCTCTGTATTCTACATTTGTTATTCAAAATTTAGCTGGTGTTTTCCATGTTCATGCCTACTGGATCTCTCACGTTTATGGTCCAGTGCTTTTGTAAACCTGCCTTCAATTTTACTTAAAAAACCACCGCGAGACTCAAACATATTGAAATAAAAACGGATCACTCACGTTGTAATTGGCTGCTAGGCGTAGTAGTCGCCGGGCAGCGTCCGAATGCTCCCAAAACACGTCGAATGGATGTCTCGTCTTTTGTTTAACGTGAGTGATCCGTTTTTATATCCGTTCAATTCCTATAAGCTGCTGTGGTTCTGTCAATTAAGTTACTAAGAACGCTGCACTTATCAAAATGCCCATCGTATTTATGCCTGTCTCGAGCCCCGACCTAATCAAGTGCCCGGGATTACTTCCCCCGTCCCCGAGATAAAGGCGTGAGTTATCCCCGCGGGGAGGGGACGGACGGGGCTTGAAAAATATTAGCGGAGATGGGTTATGAGCGGTGCTATCGGGTTCACACACTGTTGCGTTGCGATTGTGAGGCGGGCATTGCAGCAGTTGATTTCCGAGCTCTACATGTAGCTGAATTAAGTAAACAGGGAGAATCAGGAGAGTATTTTCCAAAATTAATGGCATTTTTTTTATTCTGCAACTTTATGTTATTTCTAAATCGAATTAAGGGCTTTTACAATCCCAATGAGACAAAAAATTGTCCCAACCTTTTTTTCATATACTTTGTGTAACGGTCACACAAAGGAAAGTTTCATTAATGTATTGAAAGTGTGGGACACTTTTTTTCTTCTATTGGGATAGAAGGGCTCGTAATTCCAAGTAGAAATAACATTTTGGGAGAAATTTTCACAATAAAAAAATATTTTTTTTAAATGCTCAAGAGCGGTTCCATTACTTGAAAAAAATAATGTACTTACACATATATAGATACAAGAAATAATTACCCACGTTGTAATTTACCCGCATTAAAAACGAATAAGAGAAACATCATGTTTCATTCATATAGTAATGTGCTGACAGTTTACGTCCTAACTTTTGCAAGTAAATTTTCGCGTCATTGCATATGCATACAGTCATCGTCATCATCATCATATCAGCCGAAAGACGTCCACTACTGGGCAGAGGCCTTCCCCAAGGATTTCCACCACTGTCGGCATTGTGCTGCTCGCATCCAGCGGTTTCCCGCGATTTTTACCAGGTCGTCGGTCCACCTTGTGGGAGGCCTGCCATATGCTATTATGCATATTTCGTCACTCATATTCATTACCCTGGAAACGGTGCCAATTATAACTACATAATATAAAACAAACCTAACCTAACCCAAAAGGTATTTACAGGATATTTTTTTAAAACATCCTGAAAAATTAACGTTTTCAGAGAAATAAAGTGTTGACGAAATGAAACATTCGATAAAAACGTTTGCCGACGAGATTACAGGCACCGGTTTAAGAGGTACACTTATTTACTTACAAAATGAATATTTAAAGGAGAACGTTTCCCCACCTGAAGCAAATGTGCTAATGTATACAGTGGCTAGGTATGTGTGCCTGCTAAGTGCCTCCCACGCCGAGGCGCACCGTGTGCTGTTGATACCTAACGCCGCGAGTCTAGTTACTTCGTCCCAAAATCGCTGAGGATTTGTGTCGTCTACTCGCGAATATAAGATCCCTAAAAACATTACATGTAAAAAGATGCAAGTCTCGCAACGCAGTTCTTCTACAACAAAAAAGTTGTGAGATGTAATGTAAAACCAAGCCAGTACCGGGGGAGTGTCCACAGAACTCGAATTCTACCGACTTGCCTATTGTTTACCCGTGGCGTGGAGGATTCTTTATTTGAGAACTATAAAATGTGTTCCTCCACGGATAGATAGATAGATAGATAGATAGATAAAAACTTTATTCATCCACAAACATGACATAGAAAGCACAGATACAGATACACTAGACAGTATATTCTAGAGATCACTATAAGTATAAAACTTATACAGATATAGACAGGTCCACAAAATTTAGAATACCCACCGGGAGTCATGTGTCGTGGTATAGAATAGGCGCTGACTCAGCATGATGCTGCGGGGTACGCAGCGCTGATCTTCCGCCAGTACCTTTAAAACTAACACTAAAACTAAAACTACGCCGAACAACCAGGGCAACGCTGTCATAATTTGTTAATATATAATAATGTAAGTACTATGTGCTATATATTATGAGTGTATGTGAAATATTTGTGTATAGTTAGCGGCAATCTTACTTTATGGTATCCCTATGTATTGAATTTTTAGTTGAATTTTTAGTTGTCTGATGTGATGCGTATATATATAATGGGAAAATAGGGTGTTACAGGAGTTCAGGTATTTTGTTTTTGTGTTTTTAACAAATGAGATCGCAATAATAATTTAAAATTGGTTTTAGATTGTAAGGCTCGAATGGGTGGTGGTATGTTGTTCCAGCACTTGCTGGCGCGGTACCTAAAACTCCCTCGAAAGGCGGCAGTATGATGTCTTGGAGCTTGTAGAAACTGAGTTCGTGGGACTCTTACCGAGTGACAGCTTCTGTTACTAGACCAGACCAGTTTTTTATACAAGTAGCTTGGGGTTTGAGTTTTAATAGTATCAAAAAGCAGGCATGCTAGCATGAGATCTTGTCGTGCAAGCATTTTGAGACATTTGGCATCATTTAAAAATGGAGTGACATGGCTACGCGGAGGAATCTTGTAACAGAATCTGGCACAAGCGTTCTGAACCCTTTGCAGCCGGGTCTGTGACCGAGCCAATAGACAAGGTCCATAAGCGGTAAGACAGTAATTTATTTTGGAAAGAACTAAAGCCTCACAGAGTCTCACCCGAAGGTCTATACTCAAGAAGTCCCGAACATTATATAGAACCTTGAGACGATACATACAGTACCGGACTGTTTCAGCTACGTGTTTCTCAAAGCGTAGATTACTATCCATCACTAAACCGAGGTTGCGCGCCTCATTCACTCGATCTACGCTTACGCCATCCATTTCAATAGTAGGATTATTGGCTATGATTTTATTTGTTTGATTCGATGATCCGAGAACTAAATACTTAGACTTTTTAGGATTGAGTACCAAACAGTTTTCAGTGGCCCATTCCGAAATCCGTTTCAGATCAGAATTTATCTTATCTACCGCCGAGGACGTCTCATTTGGGTGGAAGGAAAAATAAATTTGAAGATCGTCTGCATAGAGATGGTATTTGCAATATTTGATACACGATTTGATGATATCAGCACTGTAAAGGATAAATAACAAAGGGCCTAAAATGGAGCCCTGTGGGACTCCCCTTGTCACGGCAATGGTTTCCGATGAGACACAGCTCCCGTCGCTTTGGTCTATTTTTACCAATTGTTTACGACCAGTAAAGTAGCTCTCAAACCAATCAATTGTTTTGTCCTGGAAACCGTAGTAACTTAATTTAGCCAGAAGAAGTGGAATATTAATGCAGTCGAAAGCCCGTGAAAAATCTAGCAGTAACAAGATACTGCCTTGGCCCTGGTCTTGCGCAGCAAGAACTTCGTCAACGACATCTTGAAGCGCAGTGTTAGTGCTACGATTTTTCCTAAATCCTGACTGCATTTCGGGTAGAATATTGTTGGTCTCCAGGTAGTTAGAAACTTGCTCATAAACAACCTTTTCTAAAATTTTTGAAAGGTAAGGTAAAATACTTATAGGCCGGAAGTCCTTCAGATTGGTTGGGTCGCTTACTTTTGGAATGGGACGAACAACAGCAGTCTTCCATAATAACGGGACAGTGGAAGTATCAATTGATGTATTAATTAAATCAGTTATGATAGATAATGTACGTGGAAGCGTCATCAAAACCATGTCAAAAGTGATACCATCGTATCCCACTGCGTTCGATTTCGTCCGGAGCAATAGTCTAGTAATAACGTTTTCGCCCACCGTGGATAATTGAAAAGTTGAATCACTATTTGAATTATTCTTAAAGTACAGTATTGTATCATCGTTAATTGAATTATTTCCAGGCACATCCAAAAAAGTTTTATTCATAGCTAAAGGGTCCCCAAACTGACGCGGTATATCAGTTTCATTTTTAAAATTAGGAAGTACGTTTTGTTTTAGGTTTTTCCACAGAAGTTTAGGTTGATTTAAATTAATATTTATACTTTGGCTGAAATAAGCCTTCTTTTCAAAATATATACTAGAGTTTACCAAATGTTTCATTATTTTATATTGATCTTTATCCTCATCAGATTTAGTGTGTCGGTATTTATTATGGGCGTCATTACGGAGAGACATCATGAGACGAACATTAGGAGTTAGCCAGGGTTTGGAAGATTCTCTTATGATATGCTTGCGTAGCGGAGCATGGGTATCGAATAATTGTAAAACATATTGATTAAACAAGGAAAGTTTATCTTCTACGTTAACCACGGTTATTATAAGTTCCCAATTTATTTGAAGAACGTCTTTATTAAATTGGTCGAGATTAACCTTTTTTAATGAGCGATTGATTACCGTTCGAGGTTTTGTCTTTTCATTCTTAACTAGCAACTCGGTAAAAATCATAGCATGTGCACCAAGTTCCGGAACATGATCAATCTCAGTACTATGTATATTAGCATCGGTACATATCAGATCTATGAGAGTAGAACTGTGCCCTGTGAAATGAGTAGCCCCCTTTATGTGATTCTGTAAGCCATGAGTAGATATAAAGTCAAGTAAACGCTTAGATTTGCTAGTGTTGACGTCCAATAAGTCTATATTAAAGTCTCCACAAAGTACAATGTGATCATATTTTGAAAAAGTCACTATAGTTTCAGTTAAAGCGTCCAAAAATAAGTCTACGTCCAGCCAGGGCGGACGGTAGGCCGTTCCAATAATAAACCGGGACGTATTTATTTTAGTTCTAATCCACATTTGTTCCACATCTGGAAACGAAACATGCGAGCATATTTGAGTACTTACCCCCTTTTTTATATAAAATCCCACACCACCACCGCCCTTACGAGAGCCGAGAGTGCGCGGGACGTGCCGCAGCCGGTAGCCGGGCGCCGCGGGTGCGCGCGCGCCCTCCCCGGCCTTCAACCAGGTCTCATTAATGGCAATCACATCAGGTTTGTGACGTTCCAATGCTACTATAAACTCATCATGTTTACGAGCATTACACAAAGATCCTGCATTAAAAAGGCCTAATTTAAAACGTTTTGCTTTCATTTAATTAAATAAACAATAATATTGTTATGAAAATTCAGAAAATATATGTTTGAAATGCACAGGAAAACTTTGAGTAATGAGTTTTTGTGTGTAGCAGGTTTGTATATTAAATAATCACATATTTTATATAGACTACTGTTTATTATGTATATAGTATATTGAGTTGTACATACGTGAGTTGATAAGAATCTTAAGTTGATTAAACATATAATTGCATACGTATATATACTTAAAGTCGGCACACATTTGTTTACAAATCTGAAAATTAAATATGAATATAATATTCGTATTAAGATAATATTAAATACACCTTTCACATGGCTCTCGATTGGCTTCAATTTATTTATCGATTTTATAGACGTGTTGATACATGCTAACGTTACGTAATGGCACATAGAATTTATATCATTCCAGTTAATATAGAAAATGAGACATGAAAACATAACGTATTCGCAGTAGAAAAAGTTAGTTACTTTGTTACATACACAAATTATCGTTGTTATTTTGTTATGATCAAATAAGACACTAACATTAGATATGTTCAGAGGTCGCGGACATATTAAAAATACGATTCAAATCACATTCTGCGCGGATCTGGTAAATCTTAGATTTATCGGTTTCTCTGACGAGAATCCGACCTTCGTTTGACCATGAATATTTCCACTTACAGAGTTTCCGCAGGTCTTTAGCTTTACCGAGCAGAATGCGGTTTGTCTTCGTGAGGCGTTCATTTATATAGAAAGAGCGAGGTTCGTGTTCGGGAAGGCCCAGGCTGGCCGTGGTGGCGCCGCGGCGCACCTTCGAGCTCTTGATCAGGGCGTCGCGCAGCGCGCGCCTGGCCAGGCGCGCCACAAGCGGGCGCGGGCGGCCCTCCACAGCGCGCCCGACCCTGCCCGCAGAGACCACGTCGCGCTCCTCCAACTCCACTCCCACTTTCGCCGCGATCGACATCACCAAGCTGACAGCGGACTCCCCTTTGGACTCGGGGACTCCCGAGACTTCGACGTCATTAAGTAGTGACGCCTGCTCTTTTTCATTCAGCTCGAAATTGAGACGGTTGACCGTGTCCTGCAGTGATGTAGTGTCGCATGAAGTCTCTTGACGAGTTTTAGATTCCATCAGGTCGGCCTTCAAGGTTGAGTTTTCACGCTCGAGATCTTTTATTCGTTCTGTGGCCGCCGCCATATCGTCCTTTAGCACGTTAACTTCCGATAGAAGTATCCCAAAGTTGTTATTGAATTCTGATTTCAGATTTTGTACGAGTTTACCGAAATGGTCGTTTATGTCCAGCTTGAACTCTGACAGTTTTAACTCGAGTAGATTGGCGAAATCTTGATATGTAATCAAACCTTGTCCGCTATTTTCTTTTGGCCGCACGACCTGCTTGCTGTTGCTAGGCTCGTCCAGAATGCTGGTCACCTCCAGAATCGACTCATCGCAGGACATGTTCGCCTGCGCATCCGCTAAAATAAAACTGTCACACACACTGTTATAGTTTGACCTGACAGCCAGCTTGTCCTCAGAGTTGTATTGGTGTAGACTGTGTACTGGTGTATTCTCAGCTCTCATTCTGCGACTCGTCACATTGTTACATGGTGGGCAAGTCCAAGTTTTTCTTAAAACCGATCCTTCCGAACCAAGCTGCTCGCTTGTTATATTGACACATTTATGATGATATGTGCCACGGCAGTTAATGCATGCAAGTAGTTCTTCGGCTTTAGAAATTGTCTGAAGGCAGGCTAAGCAATCCATGATGACTGTAAGTGCTAGCCGATGAGTCCGAAAGGAGGTAAATATTTCACTACAATCTTCTATTGATTTTATTAAATTGCTGGTGGACAGCAGTTCACTATTTTGGTTCACCGCAAGAATCGTCTTTATGTCTATTAGTTAAACGCGCACTATTGCTTAAACAGTCCGAGCAACGCCTCGCCAGACCGCTCAGTCCAGTCACGAGAACAACGTCGTAAACGCCGCGCAAAATCGCAGCGCTTAGGCGTTTGGGCAAAGCACTGTGCACTTTATCTTGCCGGTAGATGTTACAAAGTTATTGGTTATTTAATTTCGTGTTTTAGAGATGTTTCACTGTAGATTTTCACTTTATAAACAATTATCGAACGTCACTTATTACCACTTAACTAGTTTAAACTCGTGAATGTCTGAAGTAAGGCGAATGTATCCACAAAATATTATTTTAGAACTAAACAAATGACAAACGTTGCACTGTTCGTCCGGCCGCCGCCATCTTCAATCAAGATGATACACGCAAAGCGGGGCTTCTATTTCTAGCGTGAGTCTTCAGTTCTTTGTTAGCGAGGCTCCGTCCGGCTATTTATTTTAAAGTCCTTGTGCGCAGCGTTATTTCAATAAATTCGTTGCACTAGATATGACTAATAATATCTGAGCATCCAGTGGGTCGTAAATATATGAGCAGCTGATTCTCAATAAATGAAACTTTATCGCAGACCTGAGCAAGGTAAATACAACTGTATGGTACCGACATAAGGTATTTTTTCCGTAAATGTTCAGATCTGTATGATCACCTTTGGCGTTTTGTGCTGTCGGATACTTTTGGCTCGTAGTGTGTTAAAAATTTATTGAAAATCAGCTGCTCATATATTTACGACCCTCTGGATGTTCAGATTGTTATCGGTCATGTCTAGTGCAACGAATTTATTGAATTTAACTCTGCGCAGATGTATTTGAGTAACCCGCCCGCTACGATGTATCTGGCGACTGTACTACCTACTTATTTATTTGCAAACTGTTGGAATTCCTGTTTTACTCTGATTTATAATTTAGTTAAATTATTTGTTTTCGAGATACTGGTATAATTGTAAAAATTATTTAGTTAGTCAATATACTCTTGATTAAAATACAGAACCGTAAGCTCAAGTTTTTATAGTCCTAGACATGCGCAAAATGTGTCACTAAAGTAAAAAAAAGGGGGATTTGAATTTTTAGCCCTCAAATATATGTATCACCATTCTAGCCCAGTAAATCTTTTAGCTCTTATAAGCTCTTCGGCCCTCGGGTGAGCTGAAAGACACTTAGGGGGTAGTAAGGATCTGGGCGGGCTCGCCCTTCGGGCCTGCGGCCCTTGGGCTCGCGTAGGTGGGAGCGGCACTGTGACGCTCCGCACCTTCGGTGCTACGCGAAAGCTCGGCCTTCGGCCTCGCATCGCTGACGCTCCTCCGAGGGCCTGCGGCCCTCGGGTGAGCTAAAAGATACTTGGATATGGTGAAAATTGGGACTATTCGGACGCTTCGGGCCTTCGGCTCTACGCGGAGCTCGGCCTTCGGCCTCGCTTTAGCTCTTATAAGCTCAGTAGCTCCGTGGTGTGTCAACGGCTCACTAGCTCTTATAGCAGCTCCAAAGCCGAATATTTCCGAACGAAAGAGAGCATTTAGGTATACGGTGACAAGACAGGGACGAAAAGTTCGTGTTTATCGTGTCTTTCCTTGCAGCTCACGGTTCAATAGAGCTACTTGACAGCGAGTGAACGAGTGAGTTGAAAGTTATACTGAGTTGTTTGAATCGGAACTGAGCTAGTGCGCCGGTGAGCTCTTGAATCACTCACTCGTCAGCTACACATGTCTATTTTGGACCATAGTTGAGTGCAGTGCATTAGGCCATGGAAACTTGAGTTTACAGAACATAGCAATTAAAAGAAAATTTACTGTAAGGTCGATACTTTGACACAATGAAGGGTAACTTTGGCCCACATTAAAATCACATATAATCACATATACACCAAATGTTGTTTAGTTTAGTTAGAGGAGTAGAATCTATGTTTTAATTTTTGGATCGTGTTATAGGGCCCACGGTGTATAGGGTCTGGTAAAAAACATGGGCGTTCGTTCAGCCAAAATTTGAACCCCAATGGCCAAACCTTACGCTACTACGAATTTTTGTGTTCTTATGATTTCCTTCAATAAGTGGCTGTAACATAACGTATCTTCCTCGTATATTTCAATATCGCCGGCGATAATTACATTTGCCGAGCGAGAGATGAAGACGTTGATAATGCGCAGCGTGACGCGGCGCCACGAGCGACGGTCATCGCTCTACGGATTACGGCTGAGTGGGGAGCCGAGGGACTGAGAACGACGGCTCAGAGGGACTGAGCCAGGACGACTGTAGCACATATTAATATAACTAGGTGGTCTTAGTTTCAGTAACTATCGTGTTGGCAGCGGGCCTACTAAATCACTTACTTAAGTCTAGAATTAAGTAGATACTTAAGTTATGGTTGGAGACTGAAAAACAGCGACTTTGCTGAGTCACAATCCATTTTACTATGCTTAATAATTTACGTCACCTATCTGGTGGCGACTGCACCATATTAGTCTACTTGAACGCAACGGAAACATAATGGATATGTCAACGTGATTGCCCGAGATTGCGATTATGCGATGCGACTTCATACCGGACCTAAACGGGGACGCGGGGAATTCATCTTCCGCCATTATAAACTGCGCCTCACAATGCCCACGGACGGACCGTCTCCCCTAGCTCAATGTTACTCATCCAAATATCCCGCAAAAGCAAGCCATTGTCATTTTGAATCGCCGGACGACCTTCTACATTCATTATTTTGATGGAAATGTTTCAATTTCTCTTTATTCATCGTACATATTTTGTGACGATGACAAATCATTTATGTGTAAGCTGTAGATACTAAAAATATGCATTACAATGTCGAGTTCATTTACATCTACGCATATAAGACAACAAAAATATCTGAACATGCTTTTATGCTCCTGACTATAGCGTCGGGTTTAGATATTTTTGTTCCCGTAAGTGTGTAGATGTAAATGAACTCGACTGTACAATACAAATATACGGTATTGCACACAAGAAAAAAAGACATTACAAATGGGGCATAACATAGTTAAAACAATTCGAAACGGCAGATAACAGGCAGGTCTTACGTAATTTTATGAGGTATAAGCATTTTTTCGTCATTTTAAAATAATGAAATGAATAGTTTAATATTAGACCTAAGTCCATATAAGGTTAGTACTTAATATACCTACATCGGACTTAAACATGTAGTTTATTTAATCGTATGGCATTTACAAGAAATAGGCATTTAGTAAAAATTACAATGTCATAATATGTTAAATTAGATGTCAACATTCAGGGTATTGAGCCACGCAGATGCGCCAGGTGTTAGGCGCAGCAGGTCTTCCGGCGGTCCCGAGTACGAATGCAGAGGGCATCGCTGAATAATATGTTCCATAGTCTGGACTTCTTCACCACACTCGCACATTGCAGACTCTTTCCATCCCCATTTGTGTAAGAGGTAATTGCAGCGACCGTGACCCGTTCTAAGTCTATTTAAGCGACACCATTGTCTGCGGGGAAGGTCGGATCCTAATAGTTTGCAGGTTGGATCTATGGCTGCCATATGAGAACCTGCAGTAGCGGCGGTCCATTCAGCTTTCCAAGCCTCGGTCATATTAAAGCTATTGAGGCTCTGAGCAGCAGCATACGCAGGATTTCGGGACTTTAGGCGTTGGGGCGGAGGGTAGAAGAACTCATAGTGTATCGGCAGTGTTGTTTTAGCTTTGATCTTCTCAGCTTCTCTTTTGAGTGCGTGTTTTCTCCTCAGATGTGGGGGTGCTATGTGGCATAGTGTTGGCAGCCAATGGGAAGGGGTGGACTTAACTGTTCCTGATATACACCGCATAGTCTCGTTTAATTTGGTATCCACCTTCGCCACATGTGCGCTTTCCAACCACACTGGGGCACAGTACTCCGCCGCCGAATATACCAGTGCGATACCAGTAGTACGTAGACACTCGGCAGATGCTCCCCAGGAGGTTCCACATAGCCTATGCAGGATATTGTTACGCGTTGATAATTTCTGGGAGAGCTTCGTAAGATGTTCCCTATACGTGAGAGATCTGTCCAGAGTGATTCCAAGGTATTTTGGGCATTGGTTGTATTTGAGCTTTTCCCCGTTGAAAAAGACAGTTGGTTGGTAGTTAGCCATTTGATTACTTAGATGGAAACATGATACTTCAGTCTTGCTTGCACTAGGTATTAGGCGCCAGTGTTTGAAAAAATTTGCTAGTCTTTCCAGATCGTGTGTTAGGGTTGCTTCTCCTGACGTGAAAGTTTTGCTCTGTGCGACAAGCGCTATATCATCGGCATAGATGAATTTAGTAGCATCTGTAGAAGGGAGGTCGTGGATATATAGATTGAAGAGTTGAGGAGCCAAAACAGACCCTTGCGGTAAGCCATTATTGAGTTTCTTCCTTTTGCTTTTGGCGTCTCCCAGGAACACTTCGAACTCCCGCTCACTCAACATGCTAGTAATGAGATCTGCTATTTCCTTGCTTGGAATTACCGACAATATTTTGTAAACTAGACCTTGCTTCCACACCGTGTCGTACGCAGCTGTTAAGTCTACAGTCTAAACATGTAGTGATAAACAATAACGGAACCATCTATTTTAGAAACTATAGTAACACCGAAACGATTACCACATCCCGAATGCCGAAGAGCATGTTTAGAATAAATGTTAAATAGGATGTCACCATTAGCGGCGTACTTTATTGTTGTAGCTAATCTCCATTGACATTGAAATAGACAGTAACTTTCACCCCAATGTGTAATGGTGATGGGGTGCATTCCTCTTCCCCCTTCCTCGCCCCTCGACGTAATCACGAGGACTCTCGGTGCGTTTAGTGGGTGCTTCATAGCCTCTGGCTGTCACGTCACTACTCGTCTAAATAGACGTAGACGTGCCAGCGATAATCGTGACACGTGCATCGAAATAGTATAATGTAGGGAACGATAACGCCGAACAAATATGACATTGACATTTGCCCCATAACGCCCATGTTTAAAATCAATACGTCTTATGTATCAGTGGGGTTTAACCAACTTAATGTTTACTTTGTTTGGGTCTGAAGTCATTTATGACAAATATTAATATTAAGTTTGAAACGACGCAATTTCAAAAAGGTTGCACATCGTTTAAAAGTCAAAAAGTCCCAAAGAAACATACAATCGGTTATTGTAGCGTAACCGCTATTTGTTAGAGTCACTTGAATTGAAACTAAATAAATTTGGCCTTTTGAGACTTCTCAAGCCCTTCTGTGCAGATGAAATATAATTATCAAGATATGAAATAAAACACATTTCAACCCAAAGATGCATTAAAGTTGATTATTAAGATTATTTTTGTTTGTACAATCGAACCAACTGAATCATGACCCACTTTGCTAACAATTCGTATGAAACTTTCCAACTTGTAAGGTCTATTGACACACTTAGGACGTTTTAGATCCTAGCAAAATTACGTCAATATAGGTCGGAGACAATTTTAACCTTTGTTATCATTGCAATAGAAACACATTTTACAGTCAATGTTTGAATCTCGAGCTAGCTCTCGCTTAGATAACCTTAACTTTTTGATGATGGAAAAATAATATTTCATAAATACAATGTTCTAAATGTGCGTCAAATGTCAAGTTATCAGTTGTCAGTCAATGTGAAAGAATAGAAACTAAATTGTAAAATGCTTAATCATTTTAAATGATGGCCAATTTAAAATAACAGAGAGCTCGGATTATAGTCTCAAGTCAGGAAGGCTATGGCATACGAAAAAAATCACGCCAATAGAATATATCTCGGAATAAAGTGACAGTGCACTCTATAAATGTCAGTGTCTAATAAAATGATAACAAGTTCCTCACCATGGAAATCTATCTGTAAGCAAATTTCGACCTACTTGCATTTAGGAGTTTTAGCAAAATGAGCTTATGGTGGGTCATGATTCAGTTGGTTCGATTGTACCTATACAGAACCGGGTAACTCGAAACACTTTAAATAATAACTCAGAAATGAGGAACACGACTACTCTACAGCTAGTCAGCTACACTACTGAAAAAAAAAAATTCACATTGTGATTCCCTCCCTGCTTCAGTTAATGAAGCAAGTGTCTCGTCCCCTCCGCAATCACTCCGACGTACACTAACTCGCAGTTAACGGCCACTTCATGTGAACGGCGCAGGGCTCGCTGGGACCCTGGCTCTAATAGGGCCCAGGACAGGTTAACAATAGCCGGTGGGATATCACTCGACGTGAGCCCCCAGGCTCTTGCCCGTCAGGTTGTATGGTGTACAAATTATGTGGCGTTTCAATAGAGTTTGTTTACGTAACGTGCGTCGGACCCCCCACCGAAGTCGATGGAGGCAGAAGGAGTGCGTTTTTGGGGGACACCTATGTCCAGTAATGGACGTCTCAAGGTTGAAATTATGAGTAGAGAATTGAAGGTAATTTACAAAACGAGTTAGTAGCTAATAACGACACCTTTGGTTGATTTGTTTCATTTTATAGCCTGATACACTTTATCGTAAATCGACTAGAAAACCCCCTCTTTTTGTGAAATTGATTAAAAATACTAATGAATATTGGTTCCATTCCCGCTGCTAATGAAGCAACCGTCTCGCAGTGGCGTGGCGTAAAAAATATATTTTTCGTTATGTCTATTAACATAAATCGTCAACAGTTACTTTCACCAACTGCAAGTTAGCAAAGTACAATCCGCTAGCTAGTCAGTTGGTCCCCAGGGGCGCTTCCGACAGCCAGAGGCCCCGGCTGCAGTGGCGCCACCTGGTGGCAACTTCGCCAATTACCACTTCACTGGTTTTGCTCGGTATTTGTTCGGGAGTTTATTAAAGCGTAATCATAAAATTTCGCGGGTGCAAATTTATTGCTGTTTCTGTTATTCGCTGGAGATTATCATGGGTATTTAAGGATTTAGCAGCAATATGGCAGGTTTAGGTGAAAGCACATTAAAATAGACTGGGATACTGAAATACAGAAAAAGTAATAGTGCTACGTACAAAAGGTTCTCTTTCGAACCTAACTGATGTTCGGGTGCGACTATCGGACGGAACGCATAGAATCCGATCGTCTCTCTTTTGCATATCGCGTGCTCTTTCTGGTCGCTGGCTAATGCCACCTACGGCACAGTATAATCGCAGTAGTTTTTTTTCTACATACCTCTACATGGCGGGCTTAAATGTGTGCGTACGAACGCACTACAAGAAAAGATTTAAGAATGCGTCCAGTTCGGCTACACTGTATGAATATGTGTCGCGCCCTCCTAAACGGCCGAATTGGCTAGTTAAGTAAACAAGTGTTTGTCTTTATACTTTGCCTACGGTGGGCTCAAGGCCGCGCGGCACGGTGGCGGAGTGAGTCACTCACTCCTGCTGACGATATTTCCCGCTTGTCCGCAGATGATGGGAGTGTGGAGATGAGCAGTGCCCCTCCCCCGCTCCGCTCCGCCCCGCTCCGCCCCTCGCCCCCCCCGCGCCATGTCGCCCCGCCCCCGGCGCGCGCGCACCGCGCGAGCTCTCCAGCTCGTCTCTCTACTGCTTCTTATTGGTGAGTGTTTTTATGTTTGTATCTCGTTTATTTCGGAAATTGTTCGATGTTGTTAACACTGTCCCGATTATGTAGTGCATGCCTCACTTATATTCGCCGGAGCTCGCACGGATGGTTTTCAAACCATTATGGCGAAAGAAAATTGCCTTGATGTAAATCAGTAGGCTTATGATGCTACGCTTTATCACGCGATAAATAAATGATAAAGCATCCATCACGTTCTGACAAATAGTGTGTGAGAGTGACCGATGCTTGATCATTTATTTATCGTGTGACAAATTGTAGCATCATAAGCCTACAGGCTCAGATTATGAGGGTTATTTTGGACCCATATGACTACTCAATTTTAACGCACTGGTCATATTAGGGGAACCCATTTTAGAAATAAATAAAATTCAGCGTGCCATACTAACGTAAGTTAAGTTTATCAACATTTTAATCCTTAATTCCTGGTAATTTAGTATTCGAAATAAACATTATTTAAATGGGCATTTTGGGCAATAGGAGGTGTCTTGCTCCGAAGAACACAATATAATTGGTGAGTGTTTTCACCAAGTTACATATGCTAAAAATAAATGTCATAAACTTCTACGCCCAGCCCTCACCTGTTTCCCATGGAGTGGCTCTTCTAGCCGCGCACACCCAACTCTATTATTAATTATTGACACATGATAAATACGATACATGTAAGTAGCAATAGAATAGACAAAGTAATGCGTGAATGACCGGAAAAGGCGCAGCCGCCGCGCCTTGTCAGTCAACTGTGACAAATACGACACTTATCTACAGCGTGGGAGGAACTATACCGACAAACTTTAACTATAGATTCTAACAACTATTAGGAGTAAAAAATGTTATGTGATGTAAAGTCGAAAAACGCTTACTTTCCGAGATATTCATTATTTTGTAAATGAAAAATCCCAAGTGTGTAACAAGCCCTAATAAATGTGACTAAGATACCTTTACTATTTTTTTAAAATCCTTTAACTAAACAGGAATTAACCTTCGCAGTATTTGATGGTAAGCGACTACGAGGCCAAAAAATTGACCTTTCGTTTCCATTTTAGCTTTTTTTTTCTTTTTGATAACTTTTCAGGCAGTAAGGACATGTTTATAACGAGGGGCTTAATTTACTGATTTATTTTGTTCCGACTATCAATGTAAAATGACAATATTCGACCCATGTTGATATAACATTTTTTACTCGTCACACCACCAGGAATTCATGGCTAAAGTATGTCGGTATAGTCCCTCCCACCCTGTATAGGTATGTAGGTACGCCTACCAATAATGAGTAGATATTATTAAACACAACGATAATATGCAGCATACATTATTTAACCTTACTTCTATGCAATAATAAAGAAAAATAAAATGATTCTTTGTCTTTAATGAAAGGTATCGTCGGGTGACAACCAAAACTCACTAGATACGTTAAAAAAAGTAACATAACAATCAACGTTATTATTAGGCTAACAGCATGGTTTACATTTCAATAATTCGCCTGTTGACTCGATTTTTTTTCTGTCGTAAATCGATTCTACTATTTGTGAGGAACAAATATCTTTATGATACCTAATACATTTGTATAAGTATAACAGCAACAAATTGTAATTAAAAGTAGCAGATCGCACTGAGACTTGAAAACGCTCTATACAAAACGGGAGGAACCTATGACGTCATCGGTTCCATCGCTGTACAAAAATAGCATTTTGCCATTTTGAGCACGAAAAAGTGCGTTTAAGCACATAGTTGTCATACATTTATTTTTGCAGTGTTATTTAAGCATTCCGAAATTGACTTTAATTTTTCTTTAAGACGATAAAAAAAATATCGTTTTTTTTTAAACTTTGTGGTCTCATAACTTTATATTTTTTATACATTTTTGGTTTATTTCTTTTGTGTTATGATAATTTAGTATTTTCCAATCCATGTGACTATATTATGTTGTAAAATTCAACATTAGTCAACATCCGAATTTCAATGCTGTTAGTTAGTTTTCGTTGTTGCCCGACGGTATGTCCTTAGCCTCCTTGCGCGCCACGATCAATCGACTGATCAGTAAATAAGGAGATTTGCCTTGCGGCCGGAAAACGTCACCTTGCCGGCCGCTGCGCTAAACGAAGATGTCGCTTTCTGGCTCCGTCAAACAGAAAAATCTTTATACAAACCTTGGCCAGTAAATAAGAAAGCCCCAGATCACATGTTTGTCGTCCTCGGCTTCGACTCGACAATTACATGTGATCTGAGACATTTCTTACTTTACTGGCCTCGGTATGTAATGTACTATTATAACAATTTGAAATATCTTATATTTTACGAAGTTTATAAAAACCTGTTTACATGCTGTCCGTGGTCTGAGTTCTAAAATCCGGGGTTTTTACGCTTCTTGTCCTGGGATGGTTCCCCTGACCACAAAATAAGTATTAGTACTACGTACAGAAGCTTTTCTCTGTAACAAAACTGTCGTTCGGGTCTGACCACCGGACGGAACGCACCGCATCCGACCGTCTCTCTCTATCGCATAACGCGTGCTCTTATTGGTCGCTGGCTAAAACCCCCTACAGGGCCTCAAGTCCACGCGGCGAAATCGCGGAGTGAATCACTCCTGCTCTAACTTAGCTATATCCTTGTTATGGTAATTAAGCGTAGCTAAAACGTTTATTCACCAAATCTCCTATAGAGGTGAACTCAAGTGTGGCACAGATGTACACGTAACAACCGCATGTGGTCCCGCAATTGATTGCCCATTGTTTAGTTGAGTTTAGTTGGCGTTATATTTTCGCTGTCGAACCAAATTGCTTCCTATTATGTAACTATCTCATTTATTTGTATCCTGAAGAGTTGAACTGAAATATATCAAAATTGAATGGCTAATTAGTTATTTTAATGCTATCTCTTTATAAGTAGGTAATTATAGGTGTCGCAACTAACTGGTTTTATTAGCCATTTGGTTAACTGCCTAGCCTTTTCACTAAACGGCGCCATTTAGTTAACTGCCTGGATGAAATTTAGCCAATGTGTCAATGTATTAATTAACTAGGATAGGATCAATTGAATAGAATACTTTATACCTATCCCAGTACGAAACTCACTTGGATTGATAACGGCACAGACGCAGGCGAAGCCGCGGGTAAAAGTACTATCCCACTTCCCACTATCCCACTAATATTAAAAATGCGAAATTTTGTGAAGATGTTTCGATGTTTGTTACCTAATAACGGGATAACAACTGGATGGATCAAGCTGAAATTTGGCATGTAAGTAGACCAAGTCCTGGATTGAAACATACGATACTTAATATCCCGTCAAAGTTTTCCCTTCGGACAATAACGGGAACAACGCGGGCGAAGCCGCGGGTAAACGCTAGTATGTTATATGACGGTGGGTAACCCTCCCGGGATCGGCGGGGATCCATCAAAGTCACGCGGATCGTTTGCCCGCGGCCCGGTACATCGTCCTCGATTTCGCTCCAAACCCCTGACATGCCCCACGAATATTATACAGAACGATCTCTGATATAGGGAACGTGCACGAGCTATAGGTGGCAGCACTAAACGACAAAAGAAACACGGGCGGACAATAAAGGAAACTATCGCCCCTGTCAAATCAAGCTGTCAATGTCAATGATAACATGTAAGTGTCAATGTCAAATATAGTAAGTCGTAGCTACACTGACGTTAATCGTCCTTCAACGCGATAAATTAACGTTATTAACGGCGTTTTCGTCAATGTGGCCGCAGCATGAGAGGGTATATGATTTAGTTTGGCGGCACCAGTTGGCAGCACCTTCGTCGTGCACGTTCCCTATAAGGTAAACGTAGTGTTTGACAGGCAAATGCCTAATAATTGACACTGCAGCTCTGATGTCACATCTATTGCTAAAGTCTACTTTTTTATTCCGAAGACTAAAATGACAGTTCATGTGTTGCCTGTTTTTTAAAACTCATAAATAGTCGTGTGACACAACTGGTACTTACTGACTAAAATGTAGGCAGCTAATTATGTTTGTTGATATAAACGTGTCTGTGACTGCACAATGAGTGAATAATCCGTGACGTTTCATCAAATATGTTCAGTTTTGCAATGGAATTGAACTTGGTGCCCATATAATTAAATGAAGTACATGTAAAGACCTTTTTAATGACACAACTCTCAGCTCTGTTGGTTTTTGGTCCACTTCCCATACAAAGTTGCCCATGGTCCTTTTATGTTCACAAATAATCGACCTCTAGTGGTGTGAATGTACGAGACACTTAATCACCTCTCAGAACTAGATGGTACTTCAGTTCGGAGCGGTACAGTATTTACAATGTACCAGCCCCCGAGTGGTTTCCGATGAACGCTCCTGAGGCCGGCGGCGGCTGCGGGAGGGTTACTAGATCTAACATTGAAAAATCCGAAGAATAAGCCCAATTTTTACTAAAATTCAAATTCAAAATAATTTATTTCTGCAAGTAGGCCATCAAGGGCTCTTTTACATGTCTGATTCTTTTCTTTTGGCGCTTCGGTAGATGACTTTCTGGTGAGAAGAAGCGCTGGAAGAAACTCACTACATAGTTTCTCTTTTCAAAAATATTAAGTACTAGCATTTTCCCGCGGCTACGCCCGCGTTGTTGCCGTTATTGTCCCAAAGGAACTCTTTACCGGGATATAATGTATCCTATGTTTCGATCCAGGACTTGGTCTACTTGCATGCCAAATTTCAGCTTGATCCATCCAGTTGTTACCCCGTTATAAGGTAACAAACATCTAAACATCCAAATATCCAAACATTCAAACATCTTCACAAACTTTCGCATTTATAATATTAGTGGGATGGGATTTTTTGATATTTTGTAATGTGTGTATATTTTAGTCTTAGTTTTTTTAGGTTTAATTTAATATATAGTTAATTTTAGTTTACTAGTAGTTAAATATAGTTTTTAGATTGTCAAATACAATGTAATTTATTTCATTGTATGAATAAACTTCAAAAGGTTATTTTATTGTAAATAACAAATATAAGATTAAAAAAAACACATTATTTACAACTTAATAGCTACCTTAACCTAACTTAACCTATTGGGACCTAGATTATATGTACAAATTAGGCTGGCTGCGTTGCCAGCCACTTCAAAAAGTATTACAACAATATGACTTTAATATATGAGATCGCATTAATACATTACATTAAACTTAAAACTACATTATTAGAGATATAAGGGTATCTAGCCGTCAAAACCATAGTAAGCTCAATAAAGCTTGTATTATGGATACTAGACGACGATATATTTAATAAATACAAATACTTAAATACATAGAAAACATCCAAGACTCAGAAACAAATATCATCACACAAATAATATTTGCTCTTACCGGGATTCGAACCGAAGACCGTCAGCTTCGTAGGCAGAGTTAATAACCAGTAGGTCAAACCGGTCGTCCGTAATATAAATATTTTGAAAGTCCAGCCACAAACCTGTCATAGCCATAAACCCTGAAAACCCAGTGAAGCGAAGAAATGTGGGGAGTGGAATGAAATGGATTGTTTACTTGATTTAAATAATTGTTTATACACTTTAAAAGATATTCACCGATTCACCCAGTTTTACAACAAGACATTGACATTAAAATAAAAACAAACAAAAAAAGTAAGTAAAAAAATAAATTAAAAGAAATCGAATCGAAATCATTATTTGATTTCGATTCGATTTCTTTTAGTTCGCAACACTCAGGACAAGGAGATATGGCAACCCTACGCGGAGCGGCCATAACTTATACAGAGTCTCACGTGTAATTCGGGAAACACATTGTGCGGGTGTGCTGACTTCGGTACGCACACAGGCGTACGTCTTTGTGTCTGCAGGGACGGGCGGAGGTCATTGACTTATTTTTATAAGTTTTTCGGGAGAATACGATTGCTCACTCTCAGTGTTATCTATTACCAAATAGATAACACATACCGTTAATATAACTTTGTTTACCGACTTCACAAAATATTATTTTTTATACAGTCATAAACCGAATTGAAAACTTTTAGATTGGGTCAGTTTCGATTAAGAATTTGTCATGTCTATGTTGAAACTTGCGTTTATCCTTACAGTTTCATAATAAAGTTATGAGCTATTCAATGTTATTAAAAGTTTTTAATATTTTCATACGTTTACATAAATACTTCCTAACTCAAAACTTCAACATAAATATTTCCTTATTTTGTTTGTTTTAACAGGAATTTATAATTTTTTAACATCAAGATCAGTAATAAAAATCCTAAGATAGCCTATTACAAGTTTTTTATTTAGGCCCTAATTTATTGGGCTCGTTGAATAATCAACCGTGAACCTTGACAGCCCCTTCAAATCGAATAGTCTTCCCAGCCGTGGAGATTGGCTGCGGAAATTAAGAATAATTAGATCACAGGAACCCTGTTTTAGGAATTTTCCGGATTGATTACATTTATCGGTTCACAGATTTAAGGCAAACACTTGCAAACAACAAAACAAGTCGACATAGTTACTAACGCAATTAAATAGCCTCTCCGCGTCTCTTGTTTCAATTCAATCGCTCAAAAGTTAACTGAAAAAGATCCCTTAAAGAAGTAAGTTCGCTTTACCCATAGACCATTACCTCGACCGTACTGCACCTTGCATAATTTTATGCAATAAAGTGATAATAAATAATAATAAATATTAGGGGACAATCTTACACAAATCGAACTAGCCCCATAGTAAGCTCAATAAGGCTTGTGTTATGGATACTAGACGACGATATATTTAATAGATAAAAATACTTAAATACATAGAAAACATCCATGACTCAGGAACAAATATTCGTGCTCATCACACAAATAAATGCCCTTACCGGGATTCGAACCCGGGACCTCCTGCTTCGTAGGCAGGGTCACTACCAACTAAGCTAAAGCGGTCGTCACGTCACGTCAGTGATTATTTCAGACATTCATAAGTATAATACCTACGTATTATATCGGTTATGTTTAAGATTTGACCGACATTATCACTGGCAACAACTATTTTATGGTACATCTAATCCATATATTCGCATTGTATAGATTCGATTTAATCCTATTCGCCCGTGTTTGCCTTCCGCGACAGCGCGCAAATCTGCTAGTAATGAACGTGTGTAATGGAACGGGCACCGCAAGACCCAAAGCCGCGGCCTCTGGGGCCTGGAGTTCCAGGTCCCAGCGGCCTAAGGGCCGGGATCGCGATCTGTCTCCCCTCGGTCTCTTTTGTCGTCAATTAGGTCCGGACAAGTTTCACCTTTCATTGAGTGCGGAAATTGCTTTCACTGCCTTTGTTGTGGAATGTGAACTGGATGACATTTGTATCTATTTGCGTATCGTATCTCCATCGCGTATCACCGACGTGTTTTATGACCATTAATTTGGACGCGAAAATATATACGATATTGATTGCGTATTTCATGCGTCGCGATCCATGTTGCAACGCGTATTTTAAATTATTATAACGCACGGTGATCATGTATCGGATACGCGTATTATTATCGATAAGTATGGATGGTTTTTGATATTGTATCATGATACGCAGTTGTGATTTGATACACCGCGATCCATCTCGAGTCGGTTTTACGCTAATAATCAAAGGGGATTCAATACGGTTTTGATAAGTTTTGTTCGTGTATCTAGTTATGCCCAAGTAGAACAGTGCTTGCCAAGTTATTATTGTAGCGTCCAAAACTACAGCAAGCCAAAGTTATACAGCGTTGTGATACAATACGCTGCTACACTACAATTTAAATGGGTTAAGTACGCATGGACGTATAGTTTTACACAACGATGCTAAAGATACGGTAAGCCTAACAAGCAAGCAAGTGTAAGCATTCATACTTAAGATCCGCTATTATGTGATACGATACGCATGATCTTGATACGCTAAAATGATACATACATGAACCGACGACGATAGAACGACGGGCATAGGTACCTATGGATAACGGGCTATCGTCCCCCCAGCCTCCCCGATACTCGATAGGGCAATAAAACTGGAATGGTTGTTATTAAAAACATTATCACGCACATGATGCTCCTTTAGGACTTTCTATTGGAAACGTATTTTAGCGATGAAATAAGATAAAGAAGAAGAAAAACCGGACAAGTGCGAGTTCGACTCGCGTGGAGAGGGTTCCGTACTTCAAAACAATGCAAAACAATAATGGTTTATTGCACGGACTTCTCATAGGTTTTCCTGTAATCTATAGGTGTAAGACCAATTTCCTTATTTTTTCGAGATTTCAGGTCCAATAGTGAGCCCTTTCATTTAATATGCTACACGATATAGTTTGCTAACTTTTTCTAATTGACTCCCCAAAAGTGGCCCCCATGTTTAGAATTCATATATTTCCGTTACACGTTCGTATTTGGGTCATTGACCTTAAATTTCAACTCAATCGGTCCAGTACTTTAGGAGCAAATTGGCTGTGTAATAATAAACTCGTTTTTATTCTTGATTCTTTCAGTCACTTGGAAGCAAACATATGTGTCAGATCAGATCTAGTTTTCTAAACAGATAGCGAGAGATTGCCAGTGCGTCTATTAAGCATTCGATTAAGTTTTGTATATTCAACAACTTAAAACTAAATACACCTAAAACTAAATTAAACTCTTCTTTTGGGTCTTTTTGGATAGGTTTTTGTTGGCGAACTTCTTTTCTTTGTCGTGTTTAGTTTGTATTTTGTTTTGATGTTTTTTTATAAATAAGTTAGTTTTTCTATATTGTAGTGTAAGTTTGACATTGTATTTAATGTAATGTATAATTTAAATTGTTGTATTTTGTAATTAAACTACCTTGAAAGTACCTCAAATAAAATTAATATATTATAAAAAGAATACCCCCTCAAGCAGCTCCGCTTGTGGCATGGTGCCCATTACGCAGCACGCTGGCATCAGTTAGTTAAGTAGTAACTCGACTTAGCAAGAGAGTTACTAGACGTGCTGCATATTGAAACATCCGCATAATCTTTAACTTGCTACAAAGTTTGCAGCTCCTGGAATCTCCATATTATCTAGCCTGGAACGTAGCAGTGAGAGAATTCCAGTTATGACAACGCTTTACCAACTCTTGTCTAATTAAAACATTAATATTGCTTTGCTGCGATATGATAACGCGTTAGACAATTTGCATGTTTTTGTTTTGCATGTGAGTGCATGAAAAAATACGCAAGAATTTATAACGGGCTAGTACTAACTGACTAACACGGACATATCACGGATTTGAAAAGCAACATTTTTGTGTTAATTAACATGAATTTTTGCAAAGTAACGCCTGATTCAATCAATTATTCTGCATTTGTCTTCAAAACATGAGTGAATCTGAATGGCAAGGTGTTTCAAAAAAAATCTTTCTCCACATTCACACACTTTATTTGATGACATAATACGCCCTTCTGTAAAATTTGAATGAAATCTAACAATATAGTTAGGGGTCGCTCAAAGTTGAAGAGTTTTTGAGTAGAAAATGAGAAAAGTATGTTCCTAGCGATTAAGTTGTTTCAATAAAACAACGCAAACTAACAAATGTAATTCATTCCTTTGTAAGTCGACTGTATGCACTTATGTAGTAAGAGTATGATAAAACTATTTGTTTTGAATACCTTTGGCTCATGTGGCATGTGTCGGAACTCCGCAAATATTAGTATTCCGGTAAGTTAGCCCGCCGTGATTGCTTCACGCATTGACAGATGGCGCTAATCCCGTTCGGAAAGTTCGGCGATCAGCTGAGCCGTCGCTCCATCAATCAGGAGGTGTTGGAGGGGGTTGGAGGGAGTTGGAGGGGGTTGGGGGGATTAGTGTCGATTATTGGCACGCTCTGGTAATTATCGGCGGTTAGAGTTTGCTCACGCGTTATCGGACAATAACGTATCGTAATAAAAGCGTTATAGTGGAATAGTTGCTCTTTGAATACGACAATGTAGTTTTGAATTCAATCAGTTTGGCGGTTATTTATTTACTAGCGTTTACCCTTGGCCTCGCGATTCCCGTTATTATCTTTCTCTTCTAAGTCGGTTCCTCACTGCTGAGGATCGTGACTCCGCCGATTAATCTTTTTGATGGCAGCTCTCCACTTCTCCCTGTCGGTTGCTTTGTGAAGCGCGCTGCTGAGTGTCGTATCCAGTTGGTCGGATATCTGATCGCACCATCGTGTTGGGCTTCTTCCCCGCATTATCCTTAGGCATGCGCAAAATGTGTCACTAAAGTGAAACGAGTGATATGAATCTTTAGCTCTCAAAGATATGTAATAGGTACTCTTTTAGCTCAGTATCTCCGTGGTGTGTCATCAGCTCACTAGCTCTTACAGCTCAGTAGCTCCAAATCCGAATATTTCCGAACGAAAGAGAGAGAGCAGTAATAGGTATACGGTGATAAGTCAGGGACGAAAAGTTCGTGTTGATTGCGTCTTTTCTCACTCACAGCTCAATAGAGCTGGAGAGCGAGTGAACGAGTGAGTTGAAAGATATACTGAGTTATTTGAATCGGAAATGAGCTAGTGAGCCCGTGAGCTACACTTATATAGCTCTTTTGAATCACTCACTCGCGAGCTACACATGTCTACCCAAGGGTACTCCTTACAAGGATAAAAA
Organism: Eudemis profundana; assembly: GCA_947034925.1. Lineage (NCBI taxonomy): Eukaryota > Metazoa > Arthropoda > Insecta > Lepidoptera > Tortricidae > Eudemis > Eudemis profundana. The sequence continues at coordinate 16,979,316 of OX344816.1, read as the reverse complement.
GTTTCTCGTTTCATTTCAGGGTACGCATGACCATGGTTCCAAATTCGGAAGGTTAGCATGGTCTGATTCGATGTGTATTTTTGTTGATTAAGCCTATTGTTTAATGAAGAGAGAAAGATTCTGATTCTTCGCTTACAAAAAAACATTATCTTTTTACACTGAATTTCTCATCTAAAAACATAGTATTTGCTCAGCTCGCTGAAAAGATCCGATCACCTGATTGCTTTCGCTACGGGTGCATTGCAATACATATTTTAACCTCCCCTTATGGCTTGCCTTTGGTTCAAATCCAAACATGTATTTTGCTAGAGCATTTTCTTCTGTGGAACTTGTTTTCGTCTTGAGCTACTATTATTTTACTGACTTATATTTTGAGATATATTTCTGAACTAGATCGAGACTTTTTTAACTCACTTCACAAAAAGGAGGTTATGTAGTCGGCTGTATCTTTGTTTATGTTTATTACTTCAGAACTCTGTGTCGTTTATTCAATGATTAAAAAAATTTAATTGTTATTGGGCCCCGGAGCGTTTCAAACACAGTATAATAACAGTATTTTTCTTCCTACAGAAGGTACATCGAGCGGCTTGTATGTGTGCGCACCGTGTACAAACGAACTACAAGCAAAGTTTTACAAATGCGTAAGGACAAAGTATAAAGACAACCAAGTAGTACAACTTCAGCCGTTTAGGAGCGCGCGACACGTATTTACACAGACGCACGACGCGCGTCTGTGTGTGCGAACGCCATACTGTGGCATGCTCGTGCATGCTCAAATCCTTGCCTGTGGTGCGTCCGTACACGGCGCGCACACATGCGCGCTCCCGATGTACCTTTATTAGGAAGAAACTACCGTATACCGCGGTAAGGATGCCCCGGTGCGGATCGCACTGTCCTCTTGAATATGTACCGCGCGCTCCTAAACGGCCGCAGTTTTCTTGACTACTTTCAACCGGCCTTTCAATGCTTTAAATTGAAATGAGGATAAGAAGGCCTACTAATATTTATCAATAATAAATTGAATCGGGCGTTAGTTTGCGGAAATCTATGTTCATTAAAACAAAAATATTGCTTTGGTAATCCACGATATGATAACGAGTCAGTCAATTAGTGCTAGCCCGTTATAAATGTTATAATTACTTGCGTATTTTTTCATGTATTCACTTGCAAAATAAAAAAAATAAATATTAGGGGAAAATCTTACACAAATCGAACTAGCCCCATAGTAAGCTCAATAAGGCTTGTGTTATGGCTACTAGACGACGATATATTTAATACATACAAATACTTAAATACATAGAAAACATCGATGACTCAAAAACAAATATTCGTGCTCATCACACAAATAAATGCGCTTACCGGGATTCGAACCCAGGACCTCCCGCTTCGTAGGCAGGGTCACTACCAACTAAGCTAAAGCCGTCGTCCGGCGGAAATAAATATACAAACGACCACCAAAAATACAAAACAACACGTGTTTCGCCTCTCTACGAGGCATCCTCAGGAGAACCTGGAGGTGTTGACAGTCTGGCGTCCGTTGATGGAATGAGGTCCTCATTGGGGCACGTTGATTGGTGGATTATTTCCTCGCACATCGCTCCGCTACCTCACAGCTCTGGTGGAGACACAGCCTTAACTTGAGTCATGTCACTCGTCACGTGTCTCGCGAGCTTCGTCTAAATCCAAATCGTACCTCGTTCAGAACAATGGCCGCTCCGAGCGTATAATTTGATTGCCGACATTAAAGCCTCATCAGCCCTAATACCGTATAAAGGTAACCTTAAAGATTTACATAATAGCCCCCCCCCCCCACCCTCACTCCAGCTTACGATCAGATTACTGCAACTAATACCTCACTTGTGATCCCAATCCTGTCCCTGCTCACACCAATTTCGTATCTAAAGCGATAGGTTTAAAGTTGCTTTTGGCGTGCGAAAATTCCGCCGCAGTATCACAGCTAATCCGCACGATCAACAGAATCGGTCCCATATCGTCTATCTCGCTCACACTAATGGTTATGTATGCAGGTGTCTCAGTCCCTGGCGTCTCGGGGCGTCGTGATGACTTTTATTGTTCGCGATCGGTCCGCGGGGACGACACACACGTCTCTATTGATAAAGTGTTGTATGTGACACATGTGATGATGATGAGTGATTCATGTGATTGAAGCGACTGATGGAATATTCTTGAAGTGTATAGGGCCTTTGCTCCAATATGTTCAACTATCTGTCCAACCAGTCGAACATATTGGATGACTTTTCTCTAATTTTTTCAACTTCAAAATGTAGTTGAACTCCTTGGACTGAAAATTACAATAAGTTTAATCATAATATTTTTATTACCTAATAAAACAAGGATTAATAAAAAATAACTATTCCCACGGTGGGAATCCCACCATGCGTTTTAGAATAATTAATTCGCAGCGTCATGTGATTACGGGTCGCGAGGGGAAAAACTTCTTCATAGTTTATGCATTTCTGGTAGGTACTTATTAAACTTTTCCACTTCGTAACCTTTTTGCGGTCAGCCAATTTCTATTAGAATGTGCAATATAATTAAGAATACTTTTTTCACCCTTCGGCTGCTTTGGAAACCAAAGGTTCGAAACCAGTTTAGAAAACAGAATTATTTTTCTTTATTCGAAACTCAGGTTTCGAGAAAAGAAAAATACTTTTGTTTCCTAAACAAGTTTCGAACCTTTGGTTTCCAAAGTGGCCGAAGGGTTTTTTCATCAAGTCTAGATTAGATGAATAAATAAATAATCCATGTCCATTTATTATAATGAAAAGATAAACATAGGGGTACCTACTCTACCAAATTTTTTTATAGAGATTCATCGATTATTTACTAGTTTTTAATTGATTTATTTAATAGTTTTTCGGTAAAACACTATGCAAATGTAATTTGCGCACGTGGCGGGCTCATAATATAGACAAATCTCAACTCCGTGCAAACCGCGTCAGCTCTAGTCCGCTGCCGTGCCGTCCTCAAACTAAAAGGCCGCTAATTTGTATGAATTTTCATACAAAGTAGCGGCCTTTTAGTTTGTGGACGGCAGTCCGTAGGCCAGGGTGTAGGCAAAACACAGTTCCTCATAGAAACTAAAATATGAATATCTCAGTTTTGCAATAGAATTGAACTTGGTGCTCATACAATGGAATGAAGTACATGTAAAGACCTATTTAATGACACAACTCTCGGCTCTGTTAGTTTTTGGTGCATTTTGCCGCATGGTCCTTTAGTCTATCTTTGTCTTTTGTAATTTAATTGCCACGACACGACCTTTGATAAAATCGTCGGCTATAGGAAACAAATTGTCGACAACCAACGCGGCAATCAGATAAATTACAGGAACAGAAGGCGATCATGACACGTTTGCGGCGCGAGCGCAGAAACGAGGCTTTCCGTCGCCTGTCGCTAGACCGTTGGGCTGCTAAAGCGATGTTTATTTGATAAAATATGTATGGCGCTAACCACTAGGGAAGTGACCACGCTACCAGGTACGTCAACGGTCTTCGATATACGCGAGGTGCTTTTAATGCAATGTGTAGTTGTCTTTATTACAAAACAAACTGAATCTCATCGGACTGAAGTATCGAGTCTTTGAAAACCCGTCCCAGGCCAGTACCGAAAATCCCGGTTCCCCAGAACGGTACCGGTACTGCGTACCCTGATTTGTACATTCCGCAGCGCTGTACGCGCCCCGCCCGGCGAGGCGACGTAATTACATGCCGTTTGTGGCTTCAATTATATTCGATTCCTTTCTGTTATTACTGGAAAGCATATTTTAGATGAAACAGGTTTAGCTTGCAAGCTCGAGTCGGATTCGCACTCGGATTTCGGATCACCGACGAGCAAAAAGGCGCCAAAAAACACGTTTCTGGTATGGAGACCCCCTTATACTTATTTTTATTTTGTTTTTATTATTTGTTGTTATAGCAGCAATAGAAATACACATTATGTGAAAATTTCATGTTTCTATCTATTACGGTTACAACGTTAGAGCCCTGTGATGGACAGACGGACAGCGGAGGCTTAGTAATAGGGTTCTGTTGTCACCATTTGGGTGCGGAACCCTAATAATGCCAATCTTTATTAAAAAACAGAAAGAAAACGATAATGTGTGTTTGTCAACTTTTTCTTGATCGGAATAACGAAAATAGGTTATAAAAACCTGAAAATCTTGGCAAAATAATTATTGCAGACTGTAAGGATACAGTCGTCAGGGCGGCACTAACGGGAGGCTTAGCCGGAGCAATTCCGCTAAGTGTGCAGGGGGGGGGGGGGGACTCCCCGCGGGTGATAAATGACACGTCGTACGCTACACGTAAACTGCTTTCATATTTTTAAGTATTTTTCTCAGTACGGCTTTATAAAACTTTTGGATCGTTGTAAATCACCGATATTGAAGTTCAAGGCGCACTTCTTTTTAGCACGTGAGGTACATACACTTTTTTCTTCTATACCTCGATATATTGCTGTGTTCAAGTCCGTATTCTGTTGGAACAACGGTCCCGCGGCAACACGGTGCGACCACACCACGAACTCGGATACTATAATTTGCATTACATGCCCGCTTATTCCATTAGTGGATATCGTATTCAGTTCGCGACCACATCCGTGTGCCTACCATGAGTTGAGCGTCCGATCGGCGCTAGCGAGTTTAACGTATCGAGAGTCAGTGCGCCTCTCTCGCACGCGCTGATAGTACGATAGAGATAGACTGTCCTCGAGCGCTCGATACTCGCTAGCGCCGATCGAAAAGTCAACTCATGGTAGGCACACCGCTGTACCTCGCGGCCCTACCGGCCCGCCTTGTGGCAATCCTGCATAGATTAGGTAATATTATCAGATATATTTCACTTTTCGCATGCTCTTACACTATAGTTTGTTCTTTTAGGTATTCAAAAAAAAACCGCGAGTGCCAGTCACACTCACACTCCGAGGATTCCATACACACACTTACAAACTATATTTTTTATGATTTAATAATTATGAATGTATAGTTTTCAGATTTTTCCTATACCTGTATTATAAGAAGGTATTACTTGCCTTTCACAGTTTTAGGTCAACGGAAAAGTAGCCTTTAAATTTTGGTTTTCTTAAGAGAGTCGAAATGTATACCTATACGTTTTTTGCGGCATAAACGGCCATATCTTATTTTTACGTTAACTGAGAAGTTTGATTTTTTTTACAGCTTCAAGGGACCACAAACTTGAATGTACAGTATTAGTATTTCGGTTGCACATCTCTGTTTGTGTTTCGTTTTTTTTTGTGATTTGTTTCATTTATGTAACTGTAATGATGTGTTATTCGAATAAATACGTTTCATTCATTCATTCACATATGGTTTTAATTTCAACTCGATACCGCCACGCGTTTACAAGATAAAGGGTCTTGACAGACGGACAGGCAAAGTGATCTTATAAGGGTTCCGTCTTTTCCATTTGAGGTACGGAACCCTAAAAAGGTAAACAAAAAAGCCACGTGACTCGGGTCGCTCAGCCAGTGGTATTGTGCCCCAGATACAAAACGTTACTTTGATTGGTTACTACGGTAGTGACTGTATGCACAAAAATAAGAATGACCCATCGACGAAACAGTATTACTTGAACCTACTTTCCATAACTGCAAGCATACGTTTATTTAGGCATTTTTTCCATTAGCAAAAAGTAGGCGAAGTTAGGTTAGAACTGTAATGCCGAATGAAAATAGGCAAATTTGCATTTACTCTGGCCTATTTTCAGAATAAATGACCCGATTTGATTTGTGGTGCGGTGGTAACCCTGGCCCTCTGGCGTTGTGGCAGCCCTAATGGCGCAAAGTGGCAAGTTGCGGGAAAACTATCACCGCTTCACTCTGCAAATAGCGAAGTATCGCGAATATTTAAAATGTAATAAGCGATGGTAAACTAACTTATTAAGATCGTTTGAGTGTTCCTCGCTGAACGCATCAGCCTTACAATCCAGCGAGGAAATGCTGCCAGCATCTTCGGCACCATGTCGCAGGGTCCATTTTAAGATCTATTTTGGTTTTAGCTTATACAATTTGAATTTAGTTTTAGTTTTTAGTATATAAGGTCATATTTTAGTAAGCGCAAATATTTAACGGACAGGTTTAGCAACATAAAACAAAATATATAAGCGAAAAAACTTTAGAAATTCATACGCTAGTTTTCAAGTAAAACTCCAAACCATTTGCATGCTCGGATGTGTGCGCGTGAACAGGGACGTCACATCCAACATTTAAGGTCGAGCCACACCGGCTGCGTACACGTCTGCGTGCGCGTGGCGTACGCGTTGTATAGTATGAATGTTTTTTAAAATGGCGGCTAGTCACGCTCAAAGTCAAGGAGCTGCAGCGTACAGTGCGTAGCCTGTATTTTCGTTTTTTAATGGTTGGGGCTTGTTTTTCTGATATAATTAGATGTTCTGTCAAAATATTTGCACTTACTAAAATATAACGTTATATTTAATCTTAACCTTGTTTCTATTTTAATGTTATTTGTATTTGTCAACTAACTTTATTTATTAGCAAACTATGTCGCGATGTGCTTCGGCGAGCGTTGTCGTCCTGATTCCGTGAGGTGTGTGTGTGTGTGGGGGGGGCGCAATTACCCCCCGGGGCGGACTCACAGACTGTAGGGTGATTCTCAAATTCACCGTCAATAGTGTCTAACGACCTGGATAATGCCATGCAGGGAAAAGTGTTAGTCTTTGGGGGCGGCCTATGATGAAAAATACGATACAGCGATATAAGTCATACAACCTTTTTTTATGAAACCCTTAAGTTTTCAGAATTTTTATAAACCAACCTAACCTAACCTATGGTTTTCCATACGCTTAAAAATACCCTGAAAATATTATCGTTTCAGTAAAACAAATATGACTTTCGATAATTATGACAAAACAATATATTATGACTTATAACTTTATGGGAAACAAGGGGATCTCGTATAACGCACATTATTTCTAATTTCAATAAAATAAACGAGGTAGTCATAGTTCACAGGTTAGTTATAGTTTATAATTCACATTAATAAGAGCTGGTATTTACGGTTAAGTTGTGAAAATACCGTACTGTTCACTTCTCGTTCGACGCTTGCGAAGTCGGGAGCGTGACGTCGGCGAACGATGACGTAATCGAATCCCCGTGACGTTATAATGAGGGCTTAAACTGATTATATCGGGCATGTTGTGTAATCTCGCGCAGTGGCGGATAAAGCCAGCGCGGGGCCTGTAGCATTTCTTCAAAGAGGCGCTTGGTTGATCTCAGATATGCTTAATACTGACTGACCGGTAATATTATACCACGGGGGGGTCCCTTTTACGAGTGGACTAATCCGGCACTGATCTCGCGTCACAGCGTTTGAGTTCTTAACCCGGCGGGAGCGTGGTGCCGTAAAGTTACTTAGAATGTGTGGTGGCGGGGTATCGCATACCCCACGGATGTTTGAGCACGTGTACTACTAATGCTGATCAGCGCAATACTTAGATCACGATCTTATTTCCTCCTACGACCTCTTAACTTCAGCTACACGAAGCCACGAAATTGTAGTCAAAATAATAATAATGATGTCTTGCGTGTTGGGAATGTGCACGGGTAGCTGCAGGTACCTACCGAGTCTTTCTGAAACAAACCTATACAACGAAATCTTCAACCAAATAGCCATGAGGAATTCCTACCACTTGTTTTTTCATAAGTATTTTCCTAAAAAGTACCAACTGTATTTCGTGTATTGTGACCCAGTTTCAAGGTAAATGGTGAATTGGCGAGTCCCGTCAAAATGCACACTATGCATTGCACAGCGAACGGGTCCCAGTCAGTTCACAACTTGGCCGTCATCCCCTTCCTTAATATACGGGTGAACCAGTTAGACACGTATAATAGCAGTAATTTTTCTTTCTACAAAAGGTACATCGCGCGGTTGAATGTGTGCGCACCGTGTACGAACGCACTACAGGCAAAGTTTTAAGAATGCTGGATCGCACTCACACAGTGCTATTGTGCGTCAGTGTGAGTACGTGTCGCGCGCTGCTAAACGGGTGAAGTTGGACTACTTGTTCGTCTTTATACTTAGACTTAGATCGGTCAGTATGGGCAGGACTGACTCACTCCGCGATCCTATTATCAAGGACCATTAAAACAAGAGGACTGTCATTCTCCATACAAAAAACTGTTCCCTGATATTTACAACGCCATCTATGTATAAGCTTGGAATAAGAATTATATTATTTACAATTATTCAACTTTGCAAGCGTAACACAGTATTTAAATGTTAGAATTTATTTATTATTAGCTGTTTACGAACTAATTGTTACTATACTATGTTTCTTTGTTCAATTATAACATCGTTAAACGTTTAGTTTTTTAGTGCTATATAGTTTTTGCGGTCGGGGCACGATCCAAAGTATGGAGAATGAAAGTCCTCTTGTTTTAATGGTCCTTGCTATTATTAAATCTCGCCACTCTAGGTGGTAATAAAGAGCACACGTTATGTAGGCGCTATGCGATAGAGAGATACGGTCGGATGCGCGCGAGCTCCGTCCGGTCGTCGGACGAGAACGAGTGTTTTGTTTGAAAGAGAAGCTTCTATACGTTGTACTAATACTTATTCCGTGGTATGGGCGAGGCTGGAACTAGAAAACATACAAGAATCTGTTTTTAGGAATCATGTTATCGATTTTATTTACACGAAAAACTGTATACATGCTTAAAAAAAGCTAAAGGACCCCTCACAAAATATAATGATAAAAACTGATCGGTTCGGCTATGGTAAAATATAGTTCAGAACACGGTAATCGGTATTCCTGAAACTGGTAATTACTTCCCGTTGTAACGTTACACAAGAGTTCAAAACCATATTTGGGTCAATCAACTTTTTCTTTTTTTTTTTCTGTCCTGTTGTCCAAGAGACAACAGTCTCAAGAGTTTCTTAAAAACTGTTATACTCGTAGTATAAAATGCTAATAATATGCATAGGAAATAGTCGATAAAATATAGTACAACTGGGGTGGCAAAACAAAGAAAGGCAGAGATCGCAGAACTTTGCGGCCCGAGCTGCAAGCGAGGGACGTAAACATGCGATCGAGGGCTTTCTTTATTACCTCCCGTGTTGTGTACATAATTTTATGTCAACACTTTCGCGTGTATGTTTTTTCATACGCGTAGCGTGCGGTAAGAGCCGCTTTATGACCAGGTGGCATAAATGGGTTTTTATAACCATGAAAAAAGTTACGTTTCATGAATTTTAACTGTATAAAACCTATAGAAAAGCATATTTTTAAAGAGTTGTCCAGGGGACGTAACCATGGCATCGTGCTGGGTCTTTTCATTAGATACAATATTGACGGCGAAGTTGTGATGAGCCCACAGCCGCCGCGAACAGCACCAGGGTTGCCAACCATAGATTTTTTTGCTCGAACAGGACGGCTAAAATCCTCCTATTTGAATTTCGAACCTCGTACATACCTGGGGGAGAGGGGTTTCTTTTGGAGTGCCAAACGACAAAACGACACAAATTCTATATCGCTTATCACAATAAGGACTATTTAATAATTTGCATGCGTGATTTATTAACAAGACCGTTAAATATTGGACAAGAAGGCTGAAAATGACACAAATGCTACAAAATTTTGCGTGCATGTTAGAAAAATTTCGAGGCGAAAACCTCGTACATTGTACGAACCTGATAGTGTCCTCGTACCTCATACAGCAGACCACAAGTCTCGTATTTGTACGAGGAACCTCGTGCGGTTGGCAACCCTGAACAGCACAATACGGCACCGGTTCCACTGTTTTGTTTCGTTCCTCCCATTTACAAAGCTCCATCCGAGCTCTAGCGACGGATTTTTTGTAATTAAGCGAACTGTTCCCTATTTCAAAGAATTATCCTTTTCGTGTTTCCTTTGTGTGTGATTTAATCTCCAGTTATAGTCCAGATAACGTGGGAATGTTGTTACAGTATTTTGCTGACACGATTTTGTTTTTGAAGTGGACACTTCTTTGTTTTCTACTTGTACTGTATAAAATTTAGTATCTATGTTAATAATAAATAAATATTAGGGGACAATCTTACACGAATCGAACTAACCCCATAGTAAGCTCAATAAGGCTTGTGTTATGGATACTAGACGACGATATATTTAATAGATACAAATACTTAAATACATAGAAAGCACCCATGACTCAGGAACAAATATTCGTGCTCATCACACAAATAAATGCCCTTACCGGTGTTCGAACCCAGGACCTCCTGCTTCGTAGGCAAGGTCACTACCAACTAAGCTAAAGCGGTCGTCCAATTTTACATTCGGTAACACTCTTTTAATTATATTTTAGATATTTTTTTATTGTTCTTTATTTGTTACTAGCGTTTACCCGCGGCTTCTCTAGCGTTATTTCCTGTTATTGTCCAAAGGAAACTCTTTACCGGGATATGAAGTATCCAATGTTTCAATCTTGGACATGGTCTACGTGCAAGGGCCTACCTGTCGTCACCCTGCTAACTTTCCTGCTAACTGTCACACTTCGCCTGTCGCACACGTCGCCTTTCGACATGTCGCGGCGCCTCGCTTGTCGCCTTCATCGTTCGTCGCCGTCGCCTCGTCTCGCGTGTCGCTCCCGTCTCGCCTGTCGCTCCACCTCGCCCCGTGTCTCGCTCGCCACCTCGTTGACCCGCGTCCGCGGCACCCCGCCCGTTATTTTCACAATTTATCAACATCGAGTCGAACCCGGATCAGTACAAGTAGCAATATTATGTGACCCTGTAGCGCAAGTATCTAAGCAGTACATTGATTTCATATAAACACTGAAAACGGCGGGTTTTCAGTGTTTATTTGAAATCGGTTAATGTATACTTTTTGTGGATATTTATTTTTGCCCTTGACGGTATCAACGCTCTACTTATGACACGCTGAATTCTCATTCGATATTGCGATAATTAAAACCAAATGGGCGTTTTACTTAGAAAACCACCGTGAGACTCAAACATATTGAAATAAAAACGGATCCCTTACGTTGTACAAAAGACGAGACATCCACTCGACATGTTTCGGGAGCATTCGGCATTCCCTTAATCACGAGTAGTGTTCGCGAACGCTGCCCGACGACTACATGTCGAGTGGTTGTCTTGTCTTTGCATAACGTGAGTGATCCGTTTTTATTTCAATATTTTCAACTTGTTGTGGGACTTTGGGACTTTTTGGGATCTCAATAAACCTAACTTAGGTTAAGTATTGAGGTTAAGTTAGGTTTATTGAGCTTGTTTTATCAGAAACTTATTCTATAACTAAATAAACAATAAATGGCAACAACAATAAATTATCCTAAACTAAAATAATTATACTAAACCTAAGATTAAACACTACCTATTAAATTATTTAAACTTAATTTAGCTAGTAAGTCGTAAATAATGGGTTGTTTTATCTTATATTTATATGGTTCAAATAAAAGACCAGAGCGCATGAAGTTAAAGTTTTATGAAAAAATACAACCGCAGAAACGTCCTCACGTCATAATACTGTATCCGCGAGTTGTACTGCACCGGGGTAGCAGCCAGTGTGATCCGATAATCCTTTGTCACGATATAGACGGTTCCGGCGCCGCGTCCGGGCGCCGGCGACGCCTTTTGTCCGGAGACTGATACATCGCTCGAACTATACACTCTTATATATCATGTAGTTAGAAGAGTGCCTGAGCAATTGAAGTGATCAGTTAGATCTGTGTTCGCTCTTAGGTACAGTTACTACATAAGAATGTTTAGCCTCTTGCCACTGTTCATAATTTAGTTGTGTAATGCAAATTGGACGTACTTACTTCGGGCACATGACTAATAACGAATTATGATTACGCTGTACCTATATAAGCCCGAGATGGGAACGGATGGCGAAAGATAGTGAAGACCTCGGGGAAGGGCTTCCAAACTGGACACGACCTTCAGCAATGAAGAGAACGATTAAAAAGAAGAAGAGAGTACTTATCTAAATATACTGGGTGATATTTTTTTGATCGTTCAAATTTTTACAGTGGATTCTTTAGCGAAAAATTGAAAATATGTGTTTTTTCACTAGCCGTAGTGCAAAAAGAAAAGAAGAGAAAAGAATAGAATCAGACATGTAAAATAGCTCTTTATTTATTTTTATTTTAGTACTAAAACATTGAAAAATAGCAGCTGAAAGATATCATTAGAAAACAGACGCTTGTGGATACCGCGGTAGCGCACTGTGCGGGAGACGGTCCCCTCCCCACGACCCCTACCCCGCTCCCGCGTTGAGTCGCCGAGGCAAACTTAGGCGAAGAACACACCGCAGCGAAAATCGCGGCGACGCGCGACTCAGCGATTTTCAACTTTGTATGTAGAATCATCGATTTGTATAGAAAAATCGCGGGGTGGCGCACACCGAAATCGCCCGTCGCGGCGATTTTTTCCGAGTAGCTGCGCATACACGGAAAAAATCGCGGCGACGGGCGATTTCGGTGTGCTCTTCGCCTTACGCGTCGACACGCGTAATTCTCACGTTACTAATTATTTTTTCGGACATCACATTTTATGGTGAACATTTTGCCTACATTACAGTGGCGTGGCGTAAAAGATAATTATGCTTGGGTAACTCGGTGAAGATTTGGCGTACATGTTCCTTAAGAGCTGTAGAATAAGGTAGTAAAATTCCTGATATTAGGCAAGCCGATAGGAATCGAGTTCTTTGGACGCCACGCCACTGCTACATTATTTTTTCAGAAATGGTATCTTTTATTGATATCTAATGCCTAGGAATTTGGATGGTCAATAATATTTCACTCTATACTGAACCTATAAAAGCCTCGAACGAAATACTCGACTTGAAGTGTTCTACCGTCTCTTTCGCTCTCCTACCGTACCATGTTGGTATGAGCGAGAGGGCACGATACTTTGAACGAAGAGGTTCGGATAGGTTCAAGAGTTTTGAAGCTAGTCGCGAAGTTCTCGTGATAAGTTGAGGAATATTTTACGCAGCAAATTTACTCTCAAAACACGGGGAATTTATCGTGTTGTTTATCGCCTTGAGTTTGTTTGTCGGTCAACTCATTAAGTAGGCGTTGGTTCTAAACGGCTTGACGTTGTATTTTACTTTCTAATATAGAACGCGATGACTAGCGTGTTCCCTCCATTTATCCAAAATGATCGTTAGTGGAAATTTTTATTTCGCATTATTCTTCTCTAGCTTTAACGGGAAATATTTTGTTCAGAATTCGACTAGTGCCGAAAATTAATATTAAGTTAGGACAAAAGTTCCACACTCACAGTACCAGTAGTCTGGTATCAGTAGACACTATTGGTATAAATTCTGTCAAGTCTGGGGTTTTGTCAGGTCTCTGTCAAGAATTAAGTTAAGGTAATCGTCGAACGACCAGCTCCAAGTTAGCCGGGTTCACCGCCAGGAACGTCGCACACGCGGAAATAAACGTCCGGTATCCGTATTCAACACTCCACGAATTAACGCGCACAAAGAGCGATTCTAGCATTTTTACTTCAAGGCTAAGGGCCGATACAGACGGACTGCAACCCAACTGCAACTCCCTACGATTTGTATGGGAACTGCATCACAACTGCGCAGTCGGCGTGCAGTTGTGATGCAGTTAATAACAAATAGAATCTCCTAATAAAATTAATCTATCTCTCGAGATCAAAACCGACGCGCATGCCGCTCAAGAGGTTAATTGAAACATAAATATTGCTTTGCTAATCCGCGATCTGATCACGTGTTCGTCAATGCTGCTAACCCGTTATAATTACCTGCGTATTTTTTGATGCATTCACATGCAAAATAACCATAAAGAAATGATCATTTCTTCAACGAACGCCGGACGGTCAACATCTCCAGCTTCCAGCTCCTCCTGAGGATGCCTCGTGGAGAGGCGAAACACGTGTCGAGTTTTGTATCTTTGGTGGTGGTTTGATATATTTATTTGCACGTTTTTTTTATTTTGCGTGTGAATGCATGAACGTACGTAAGTAATTATAATGGGTTCGCACTTATTGACGGTCAATCTTATTGATTATCAGATTGCGGGAAGTAACGCCAGATTCAATCAATTGCTCAAGAGGTAATTTCTTCGACAGTCAATTTGACAACCGGCCGAGTGTTATCACATGAAAAGTCTTAGGCCGTTCACACACACGGCCAATGTGGCCCAATGTAAATGTGAGATAGGGAGATGTTTTCACTTTTTTTTAATCAACGACGCAGCGGAAAATCTTTAATATTTATCTGGTAATAAGGAAGGTTATTACTATCATCAGAAAAAAAAATCACGCACTTCTGATATGTATTTTCATCCACTCTTAATTATGCGTAAAGATTATTCAGATAAACAGAACACACGGACGAATAAAAATTGGCCAAAAATAAGGGAAACCGTTACTAGCATTTAGCTCTGACCTGCGTTATTCCCGTTTTTGTCCCAGGGGAACTCTTCACTGCGACATAAATTTCGGTTTGGTCATTAGGAGCGGTTCGTTAATCGGTCGCGAGTTCTTTTCCTGCTGCTGCGAATTTACCGAAGATAACTCACCTACGCGTGTGTGTGAGCTTTATCGCTTTAGCTAACTTTCATACAGGCTGCGCAAAAAGAAGAATTACTCCATTTAGTAATTTTGTTCTTGGTTTTCGTCATGTGTTTTAGTTTTAAAAGGACTTTATGAAAAAATCCAAACAGTTCTGCAACTGCTTAAAATGATTGCTCACTTTGAGCAATCAGCGAAACTTCAAAGTGGTCCAGGCCAAGCGACCTGGTTCGATCCCAGGGAACGCCACCAGCCAGTAAGACTTGTAAGTATTGTCAGAGTCCAAAAATGGATTCTCTGTTACAGGAGTTGATTTTTACGATCAAATTCCAGTCGTTTCAAGCTACATTATTGAGTGCAGAAATACAAAAGTCCTGAACTCAAGGTAACGTCGAAAAAACATCATAACTCGCATTAAATCTAAATGAAAACGAGTGTTCCAAACATCTACGGCTTCTTAATATACTCGTAAATAGCCCTTTAGCCGTCGTATCTTAAACTTTGAAGTCGGCTAAGTTTCGGGCACCCTGTATGGCGTGTTCCGGCGGGGGCCGCTAACGAGACCGGAACTAAGGCGTCAGCACTTCTGCGCCACGTCAGCGTCTCCGCGACGTGCGGCGCTGTGCGCAGCCCGAACGGCATTGCCAGAAATTGATATCGACCTTATTCTGATACTGATCACATAAATTTCTTATTTCTACTCTTCTGACTGAACCCTTTTAACCTTGGAATGCATATTTTGGACAAAATTAACAGTTTAGACTTAATTTAACTCATTTTGTCTCGTAATACAAATAATGTTTATGGAATTATGAAATTTGAGATAAACTCGATTGTGGTAGAGAGGTTATATTCTTCACAATACAAGTATGAAAAGTACAATACAGAAACACAGAATTACCGTAAAATACTTACATTACAGTGTCTAGGTAATTGGTTTTATTCGTAAGAAAATGCGGTTTTAGAGGAAAACGTTGCCCTGAAATTACAATTAAGGAATGGGTTTACCAAGTAAAGAAAGATGGATAGATTTTACATTCAACTACGCGATCCATATCAGAGCTTATGCCCGTAATTACTTAGGATCGTCTTTATTAGTCACAAGGTAGCTATAGTATAACACTTACCGTAGCCTATGAACAATGGAGGCCACAACTTGAATAGCTCCTAGCTGCGAAACCTGACGTTGTTATACGACTATCAACCTTATCAACTACATAATAAGCTATGTTTTCCAATGTAGTCATTGGCTGAATGTGGCCTTCCATTGTTGATGCTAACTGAACGTTGTTCGTTGAACCTTGCGAATATAAATTATGCGCGGATGATGTTCGCGGGCTTCATAAGAAGAAAGAGTAAAAATAAAGCAGATTCTAATAAAGCTTTAGACTAGCCGAGCTCGAGGCGATACTTTTATTTCCTTTCATTCTGTTCCTTAAAGGAAGGGAGGGGAGGGGAAGGTAATCGACCGCTGCAATTAGAGGGGGCTTGAGTGATTACTTTCCTGTGGAAGATTGGCCTTACAAGTTATTGGTTGTAATAGACAATTAATTGGACGTATTGTTTGCCTGAGATAGGACAAACTACCTTACATTCACGCACTAAAAAATAGTGTAGTACATGGGAAACGAATAAAAACAATGTTTAACGTTCCAGGGAACTTTTTCCTAGTTACGTGCTGTTTTTGGCGACTGTAAATACCGTGACTAGTAGTACGGCTGTTAAATCTTATCTCGTTGACTAAGGATACACTTAACGCATATCACCTCCTATAATCATGAATGACGTGAACATCAGTACTTAGCTGTAAATTATTATAGCTTTGGCTGTTTCCACAACGTTTTTTTGTTCTCCGATTTGGGAGTTAGGACTCACACAGTGTGCTTTTGGTTTGTCTGTTAGATAACATTATGAAAATTTATTTCAACAATGTTGCAATAAAATGGAAATTCATTAAAATTATATTGGAATGCAAGGTAAATGGATAGCTGTGGCTAAATTAGGGGCATTA
This sequence comes from Eudemis profundana, assembly GCA_947034925.1. NCBI lineage: Eukaryota > Metazoa > Arthropoda > Insecta > Lepidoptera > Tortricidae > Eudemis > Eudemis profundana. The sequence goes on along the minus strand of OX344816.1, from coordinate 16,962,760 downwards.
GAGTTAAAAAGTAGATTGGCGATGTGCTTACAGGTTTGCGATGGGAACCACAAACCAGAAGATGTAGATATAGCGGTGGGGTCCTCACAACCTGACGACCTGATTAAGATTGAGACAAAAATCGTGCGACCATTTGTCTTGGAAACCTTTGGGCAAGACTTATGTTCAGCAGTGGTCGTCTCCGGTTTGAAATGATGATGAATGATAAACATCATTAAGAGCTCAACCAACAAGACATCCTTTCAAACGACCCTCCTACACAGTCGCCGGGGCGGAGACAGATGACGGCTTTTGACAACTTTTTATAAAATATCATCCTATATAAATCAAAATAACATGTTCGTTTGATCGCGCGTCCCTGTTTACACAAATTTGCCGGGGGGTGCGAAAAGTTGAAAGAACGTCGTCATTACGAGAGTGGGGAGTTGGGAGGGCGAGAGATGGAGGGGGGTGATTGTTAACATCTGTAATGTATTCATGAGGCGGATTAACATTAAGCGCGGTCAGGTTGCGGGTTTTTATGATTTCATTATGCTCAGCTTGCTGGTGATTGCGGGTCAGAGGGCTCCCGGGACAGCACCTACCGCGGTATAGCTGTGATACTTTATCGTCTAACAAATAACTGTGTAATATGAACATTTCATCTTATAGCTTCCTTGATAATTAAGACACAAAATATTACGACATAGAAAGCATAAAAGTAAGGCTGTAACTAAACCAATAAGCCTCATCTTCGGTGTCCTAGTTGCTTACCATCGGGCAATAATGAGGTCGATTTAGTTAAAAAATACAAAAAGAAATATACCATGTCGTACTTTTGCTTGTAATGTGTATGTACGTATACATATTTTATTGTACTAAAATCAGAAAATATATAGCAACATCATGTACAAAGTTAAAATTATCCCTTTTAGCGAACTGTTCTAGTTAACCTTCGTGTAAATGCTAACTCAAAGTGACTTACAGAAATATAAATATGTATGCTAATATTTTTCTTTTTACGCAAAGTATTTATAGGGATGTAGTGTTATTTGCGTTCCGCTTTGACATAAACCGCCAAAAAAATATGTTGCAGAAACGTAACGTCGTTAGGGATACCGCGTAATGTGTTGTCGCGAGTTGAATACCAACTAGGGCATGCAATACCGGATTATTCTCAACAACGGTATTGAGATGCGGTATTGAGACTCAATACCGGAATTCCGGTTTCGGTATTGGGGATTTCTGAAAAGAATCGATTTTTGGAAAATAATTTTAATTGTCTTTTCTACGAAGTCACTTCTATCAAAAAATTAACAGTTTTTGGTATTATGTATGTATTAAAAATCACAGTAATAATCACCGATAAGGTTCAGCATAAGTACAAAATTTACAAATCGAAACAACATCAATACTAGCCGATCACCAACCGAAACAATGCATAGTAAAATTAGGATGGTCAGCGCGACCGTAAGTCATACATAATATAACACGTATAAAGATGTTTAACTACTTAAATACTAGCAAATACTATTAATCTTGTCCAATATAATGGAGGAAATACTGTTTCACATAATGAGGATAGCAAAAAACCCGAAATTCCGGTATTTTGGTATTGGTCTTTTTCAATACCGGTATTGTAATACCGAAAAAATAAAGCGGAATTCCGGTTTTTCGAGATTCCGGAATTCAGGTATTGCATGCCCTAATACCAACCGAGATAGAGGCCATATTTGCACAGCCATCAACAGAATTATGTTTGCGGACAGCCGAGACAACGGACTCCAAACACTGTCCATGACTTATGATGCTGAAGTGTTATGGGAGAAAGATATCCCAAAACAGGCCATTTGTGTGAAAACTTTGTGTACAAATGTCGTGCGTTTGAACTCCAAATGTCCGATTTAATCAAATTTGCCAGCTCGGGAGATTTACAGACGTTTTTATTCGCTTTTTATCGCGTCGCGTGTCGTATTAGGTTTCCTTTGTTTTCTTATAATGGTTTAAAGACACCATTGACGTTCCAGAAAAACATAAAAACACCCTACCGTATAAAAGTAACGTTTGTAAAGATAATTCTGAAATATTCATTGTTCAAGCTGGAAGAAAATTATGTGGATTAAAAAATTGGACTTGCAATACATTTAGATAAATGAAATTATGACAAATAGAAAAGACCCGTAGTATTAACTTTTTGATACACGGTGCCTAGTCTACAACTTTACTACACTTGGGAGTGTGGCTACGGCGTAGCGCTACGACTCGTACGCGAGTACACTTGGGATTGTGGCTACGGCGTAGCGCTATGGCTCGTAGCATTTTGCTACGCGTCGTAGACGCGAAACAATAGACCGCATTGTAGTTCTGAATCAATACGTGGTTGTTGAGATTGCCGAATCCCACATGTGCAGACATTTTGTTAATAAATAAAACAGCTTATGTGCTTGGCATGCGGTGTGACTGACATATACATGACATATTGATCCTACTCGTACTTTTCGGATAGATCAAATCAGTCACTTTTTACCCGACTGCGGCGAAGCCCAAAATAACGGTTATGTCTTTGACCTGTATGTATGTATGTATGCATGTATGTCCGTTTTTATGTCCGCTTGTAACTGGTCAACGGCACAACCGATTTTGTTAAATGATACATCATTAGATTCGTCTTGATGGCGCGGCGAGAGTGTCACTAGGTATGAAGTTCGTTAATTCAAAATGGCGGCTTTTATGCACTTTTAAAGTGCACCACGGTCGGGTTTTTTTAAATAAAAATGTGGTTATTACAAAGTTTAAAACACTCAGATTGTATGAAGTGGTCAAATTAATTACTTACTTTTAGTTTCTGATGTTTAAAAATCGTTGAAAACTATAAATAGGCGAAGTTAAGTTAATTTTCATACATTCTGGAGTGCACAATAAGCTTGAAATAATGTACATTAATTACAGGCAAGTACAAGTTATTGAACTCTGGTATCAATAAAAAATCGCAAACCGGCGTCTTTATTTTATTGAAACATGGCATCTTTTTGTTGAAAAATAACTGGAAAAATACACACCGATACACACAACAAAGAAGTCTGGAATCAAGCTTTGATTACAAAGCCGAGGTTCCGCGGACGAAGTAAATTTCCGATATGACTCGTCGCGGAAATGGCGAAATCAATTTAGGTTTTGTTTACATTTGTTTGCGATCTGTCCTATCAATATTTGCCGAAGCTTGATTTCTATGATTCAAATTGTGACAAATAAAAGAGCGTTGTGTGTTGTCTTCAGTTTCCGCAATTATCACTCATTCTAATAAACAACTTTTAATTGCAAATATTACTTAATTTTTCCCTCCCTCAATACCCTCATAATTTCGTCATGTTTTTTACATCCCGATGTTTCGTAACCCTTTTCAGCGTTCGTAGTTACGGGTAGACTGATATATCGTAATCGTTTTGTAACTATAGGCCATCGAAGTATAGAAGCGTAACTAACGCTAAAAACGGGGCCCACGAAATACGTACCAAAGTGGCGGTTTTGTCTTGAAGAAAAAACTATAGTATCAAATAAATTTTTCACGTCAGTAGGTTTGTAACCAATCACAATTTTTTGTCTTATTTACGATATGCAACTTTTTTGAAATTGCCTTCTCAAACATAATATTAATATTTGTCATAAATTACTTCAGACTCAAAAATAGTAAACATTGAGTTGGTTATCAGCCCCACTGATACATACGACGTATTGATTTTAAAAAGTGGGCGTTTTGGGGCAAATTACAAAGTCATTTTTGTTCGGCGTTGTCGTTCCATACGATTTATTTCGCCCTATAGCATTATAGGCATAAATACATGTTACGACATTTATGGCGCTTTGGATGCGATAGATTATTTGACGGTAACTGTAGCAATAACAGTAAGTGAAAAATGTAAAATACTTTCCCAACCAAAGCCAGCAAAGCTGTTTTAATAAAAGAGGTGACAAATCACGTCGTGTGGCGACGATAGCCATGCTAATGAGCGCTAATGAGTGCCCCGTCCCGCTCCTACGCGCGGGGGACAGAGACGGATGACGGGGACGGCTGCTTGTGGTAATGCGGTAAATATGGAAATTAGAAAAAAAAACAAGAGGAGAGCTAAACTAAATTCAAAAAGAAGTTCGTTCGACTACATACTTTTGTGTATATTACGCGATATTTTTACCAATTTTATTGTGAATCGATTTTATGATTCTCTTTCTTAAAAGAGTTCGAGGGTGATTCTTGAAGGGCGTTATTCCCTGACCACAAGTAATTAGGACATTCTTCTTCATTATTTTTGTACAGCTTGGCTGGAACTACATAACAGTCAAAAATGCTATTCTAAAGTGTTCGGGATCTTCTGCATATTCGCGAATATTTATGTGCACAGTGGAATGATAGATAGATTTACAAGAATGACCCAAGATCATAAAACATTTCTACTATTAGTAGTGAAATATCCAGTACGTGTAGTGGTGGGAAAGTAAAGGATGAGGATTTATAGTGTGCATATTTTCGTCGTTTGTGAACTGATATTACTGTGTTTTAAATCGGTGGGAAAGATAGCTGTTGACGAATAAATATGAGAAGTACTAACCGCTTCCCCACTGACCGCGGAACTTGAGAAAGTATTCGTTTTAAGCGTACTCTGGACGAGCGACCTTCAGACGAGTAGGTAGATACAAAGATTACATTGTGCTACCTAAATTTCTCATGTTTTGGCATAGTTTTATTTTTCCGTGTACTCTTTCTTTATAATAGTTACTTTACAAGTACAATTGACTTTTCAAAATGACTATAAAAGAAATCTAACCTAATGTAACCTGTTCTCAGGGATTTATGTAAAAGATTTTTGATTCAGATGTTTTATTTTAAGTCGATAGTGGGAAATTAAAAATTAGGACAAACAAACTTTCGAATAGATAAATCTATGCTAAATAGAGGGAACCCACGCTATCTATTCTGTAGAGCAAATAGGGGGTAAGCGACTCAAGCTCTCTTCTACAGCCTACATTTGAAGAAAGAAGTAGACGACGAAAAAAAATTGCGTTTACTTCTGCGACAAAGCGTTTGTACTATACGTACTTTCTACTCCATGTATTCACGAAATAATACGAAAGAGGGTCAAACCACTTTGTATCCAATTTAGCCACTCCATAATTGACTACCTGAAGAACTGCTGTCCCGGTCCAGCTAATGAATTCGTCTCGTTAATTGTTGCCAACTTTTAATTCATAATGGAATTACCTCCCCTTCCCTCCCTCTAGCCCCTCCCCTTTTACGTGCTTGGCCTGCTCATGCCTCATTGTACTCCGAACCGAAAGGATAGTTATTAAATTAATAATTCATAAGGCATTCTATAAAGGTCACCGATTTACCTAAAACAACTCGGGCGGCTTTTTGATCGGAAACGTGGCAGAGTTGATTGAGGCTTAGGTACTTTTATTATTTCGCAATTTAACTACGTAATGGATTTGAGAAGAAGAATGTTCAAAATATATAAGAGAAAGATAGGTAGATTGTTGTAAAAGAAACGTTATATTAATGACAATGAATGGTATTCATTTATTTGCTCAGAAAAAGTGTTATGCGTCCCTAATTGGGTACTTGACTATAATGGATTTTTTTTATTGTTTAAGATCCTATTACTTGTAATAATGTGTGGATACTTGTAATTGCTATGTCGGTGACCCGCGTTCTTCTACGTTCTCCTCATTTCTGATTCGATCCCGCAGAGAAACCCCGAGCATAGCTAAACGGATAAGCTTGTTGAAGTGGCAATGGGCAGGGCATATAGCTCGTAGAACAGATGGCCGTTGGGGCAGATTCTCGAATGGAGACCACGAATCGGCAAGCGCAGCGTCGGACGTCCACCAACAAGATGGACAGATGATCTGGTTAAGGCTGCTGGCTCACGGTGGATGCAGGTTGCTTCCAACCGAATTAATTGGAAATCTATGAGGGAGGCCTATGTCCAGCAGTGGACGTCCTGCGGCTGAAATGATGATGAGGATGATGACTTGTAATTTTGATATGTGTTACGTCAGCATTGAACACTAAACGTAATTTTGTTGGCTTTAGAAAGGGGCGATTTTGCCCTAAACTAAAGCCAACCATAAAAACTGTTTGTAGTTCCGTCATTGTCATTACAAAGTTTAACCAATTTAACCATACCAAGGACCACTCGTGTTGCAAAATTAGGCGGGAATTGGATAGAAGTAGATAAGTAAAAATTAAGCTATAACCAAATGAATATTTATGTAATAAAATAAAATTCGGCTAGTTCCTCGCAATCAATCATACAGATACACGAGATTGACGACTTTTAACAGAATCACGTAGGAGCTAAAAGTTTTTGCTTTTCACGGATTTAGTATTCCCACAACGAAACCCATTTATTTGTAGACCAATCAGTCCCACGGCGGATATGCCACGAACCCTTTATCGTACTTTAAGACATGTCCCTCGGATTACTAATAATGAATCGCCTCGGTTTGGATCCCTCCAAGCGCTTGCTTCTCGAAGCCACGAAGAATCCTCATTATTTGTAAATAAACCCGAAAGATACATTATTCATAAACTGGCAGCCGCTTTGTCCATCCTTGTAGACTCTCTTGCTTTGCAATAAGGGTCTGAATCGCTTGACACGTCGAGTCGATGCCTTGGCTCAGACTTGCTCGATCTTCGTCTTCAAATAGCGCTTAATATTTCATTCAGTGCTCCATTTACGCCCTATTACTAAGCCTGTAAAGGTTTCGTTTGGATAAGGTCTAGGTTTCGCAATTACGATTCATCAATATTGTTAAATTGCTCTCGCTTGCGAAAATAGGATTGTGCGCGAATATATCACGTTCTTCATTTACTGTAGGAAAGCCTCGGATCCTCTGCGCGACCGAGGGTTCCGTACAAATTTGTATGTTAAAGTACCTTATAAATTTTGATTCCCCTGGTAAAGTCTATCCCACCAAAAACATAAATGTAAAAAAGGAGATCCAAGTTCAATAAAAAAATTATGCTAGGCTGTGGGCTTCGCCGCAAAAAGAATGGAGATCTAAATGAGTTCCAAGTCCTATGCAAAATCCAAATATATATTTGTCGGAGGCTGTGTGGGGGAGGGTGGATGGCCCTGGGCCTGGTTCGTTATCAACAGCCATCTTGACTTCGTTAGTTTTCAAAAATGAACACGCAGATGTATCACACAATAGTTCTTTAATCAATTTCCACAATCAAACAGAATAAATAAACTGGCACTCGCGAGATGTAAACGGATTACGAAACGCGGAGAGTTCTGTGCTTGCGTCTGGCCAACATGAGCTCTGATCTCCGAAACCCCGAACGTCCAACGCCGAATGCTGAATGCCGAATCCCCTGTCACTCGGCTGCTCGCGTATTTACTTTCAACTTGACGTTTTCGAGACTTCTGTCATCCTTGACAATTCAATAACTACCCGTCCACGACCAAGCACAGACCACCCCCAAACGATGTTTTGACAGATGACATCACTTGACGTTTCATTCGATCCTCGATACGGTCATCCCGCTGCAACACACGTCTACGTGTGTGTTATGTTTCTATGGCTCTCTCGCACGGCCATGCCACGGCCCAGCCGGCTCATTCTCCGACACGGCCATCATGACACGTCACACGTCCTCGTGTGTAGTATCTGAAAAAAAGGCATCCACGAGATCATCCATTCTCTAATAGCCTCGGCCAATCCTGATTCAAAGAAACTAACAGTTAAACTTCTAGTTTCTTTTCCATTAAGAACAGAATCCATCACAGTACGTCATATTTTTTTTTAATCCGGTAAACCTCAATGCCGTGATTATAGTTCATCACGTTTTCGGTACTAATCTTAGGTCACTGGCCAATAATAATTTACTTTGTGAATGACGGAATTACCTCGATAGTCGCTATTATCACGATATGATTAAAGCTCATGCCATCTCCCTTGAGTGACGGTAACCTTGCCAACTTCCCCCGAGTAACGATAACCATGCCATCTCCCTGGAGTGACAATAGTCGCTATTATCACCTAAATTGAGTGACAAAAGTTCATGCCATCTCCCTTGAGTGACGATAACCTTGTCAACTCCCTCGAGTGACTATAACCATACCAACTCCCTCGAGTGGCGATACCTCAATGGTCCCTATTATCACCTAAATCGAACAACAATAGCTCATGTCACCTATATCGAGTGACACAACTAACACAATAAGCATCTCACTTACAGCTGTGGTAAATGATCCTTCAAATTCTTGTTACCACGTTTTACCGCTAAATTTACTAGCTACAAACTCTCTATTCAACGAGCACTTGGCTCCAACATCGAATGTACAATGAAACTGCTCACCAGTTTATCGAAATATCCCTGAAGGCGTATTGAGAACGCGAACTTTGACGCGTTTCTCCTGAGCCGACCGCGTTGCGCTGCTGGCGCTCTTCTCGGTACCGCTTGGTCTTGAACAATTTTTCGCGTAATAGCCCGTCACGTCCAAAAAGCTGACAGCCGTTGCGTGATGTTTAACTCCTTTGATATGGATTTAGTCGTGTGCATCTAAAAAGAAAATAAACCAGCAGTAGTATTTGTTACCACTCGGGCATCCCTGACCAATAAACACTGGTAGACAACGTTATTATTCATTAACATAGAACGTCAACGTAAACTTTATAGTGCCGTAAAGTCAACTACTAAGAAAAGGGTGTTCCTTTACTTTATACGAGTGTCAAATCAAAATGTAATATTAGCTAGTTAGAGTTCATGTATCCACTAAAACAATTCAAATTTTCAAAAACGCCTCGGAAATTGTGCCCCTTTTTTTTATCCGGCTATCACTGTAGCCTTACAACCAACCCAGTGGTTACTTGCTATAAAACCAATGCATGCAATGATCATTGCGACTCTAGACGAAAGTTAACAAAATTTGAAACGTCCTGGAAAATACCTCCTTTGTCCGGCTATTCTGACTATAGACACTGACGAAATTGCGACAATGTGTATTGAAACCCTCAACTCAAAATAATTACACTTGAACTTTATTCTGTTGGTGCTCACGAAAACTACACACATCATCACAATCTCAACACATAACCACGGTATACGGTTTTCTTCCTACAAAAGGCACATCGGGAGCGCGCATGTGTGCGCGCCGTGTACGGACGCACTACAGGCAAGGATTTGAGCATGCGCGAGCATGCCACAGTATGGCGTTCACTCACACAGATGCGCGTCGTGCGTCTGTGTAAATACGTGTCACGCGCTCCTAAACGGCCGAAGTCGTACTACTTGGATGTCTTTATACTTTGACATAACTACCGTATGATTATCTTAAAATCAATTTAATTAACACCAAATGGCGCCGCTCCAACGGCTCATCTTATTTTCGTTTCGACGAAAATAAGGGTAGGTAACCATGTGAGCATGTCGTCGCTACTACGACTCATCTCGTTAACGCTGCTACGAAAACAAGGGTGACCATGTGAGCCAGTCGTCGCTACTACGACTCATCTCGTTAACGCTGCTACGAAAACAAGGGTGACCATGTGAGCATGTCGTCGCTACTACGACTCATCTCGTTAACGCTCCAACGAAAACAAGGGTAACCATGTGAGTATGTTGTCGCTACTACGACTCTCTCCCTATCATAATCCATTTGTGCTTCGACACAAGGAATCCAGCTGCTACAACGACTTATCACACCGTTACAACGGTGTTAGTTACTAGACACATCGACGCTAGTAAGTAGTAACCCTAGTCCATGAAGTTGAGCGCTTCATATTAATTTCTCAATTTCTTCAGACCCCACATTAAAATCACACAAGATTTGATGATCAGGCATTTAGCTACTCATCCAGTAGCTCGTCTATATTTTTCTCTAATAATCTTCACTATTTATTTCGCAAAAAGAACTAATAGGTATCATTCCACCAATCGTTATTAAGGCCACTTATGACCACTTGACCATACTAAGCACTTGAAAAAAACGCTGTCCCAAAATGGTATGAGCGAGTTCATAGTAATAGTAACTTGAGACCTTAGTGTTAAGACTTCTCGCTTAACTGTAACTTCATAACATAAACAATAGCCGGGAACGACATGAAAAAGAATTTCTGAACTATCTACGTAGCACTGATTTTATGTACCTACTTGCAACTATTATCCAAACTATCTTAATGCTACAACATTAAAAAAAATCACTATTCAGACTATTGTCATCAAAACTGTCCTTAATTACTTAGTGACCTTTCAGTTCCAAAAGCTAGACAAAATTAATAAAACTGACTGTCATTTATCTAGTGACCACGCTGATTAAACAACCACACTATGATCAGTTCTGCTTTGACGTGCTCGGGCCCGACAAGGTACCTCCCGACGTCCGAAACTTTAAATTGTGTCAGTCTTTTGTAAGTCACGTCATACAGAACACGCCATTATTATCATCGTAATCTTTTCAATATCTCGAATCGCACTTTTTCTCACGTCAGGAATCTTAACTCTACTTCCAAACACCAATGTGTAACTAGGAATTTGAATAATCTTTAAATTTAAAGGTAGTTCAAAACAACATTTGCTGTTGACATTTATTTTCCTTACGAGAAAAGTAATTTTGATTCGGTTTTATGAACGGAGAAAACTATATCCAGAACAGCTCGAACAGTTACAATATTGTAATTCGAACAATTGCCGGGTAGAACGTAAAAATAAGTGACTGTCATAAATAATCACTTCGTAAACTTGTTTGTTACTCTAAATTTTTCATTCTTAATCTTAAATGTTAAACTGTAAAGTTTCTTTGTCAATTAAGAAGTAAAGTTTCGCTTTGTAAGAAAATACTCGGGTCAAAAATCGTAGTAAAATGCATACGACTCACCAGATCACATAAGATTTCCACACGTTCCGTAAACATCGCGGATATCAACGAGCCATTGCAGTTGTACCGCGCCTGAAGCACTACTACCGGTCGCGGTCGCGCCATCCTTGGCACCTCGTAGTGGTATACACGTAGCTGGTATTTTATTCTAGAGACGACAATCTTTTTTTTTTGCCGCGAAATTAAATGATGAATGTCTTGTTGCTTGAAAGTTGCGCTTTCTTGACGAATTCTTCATTTGTGACTGTTGTGACTATATTTCACGGTATTGACTGTTGTGCAGTGCAAGTGATTCTTATTTTCGAAGATCACAATCAATAGTGTTGTGGCTATATTTTTCACGCTGATTGCAAATGAACAAAGCTGGCAGTGTTGTATTCTTGGAGTGCTTTGCTGCCGTTGTAAGATTTGTCTTGAAGGTAGGACCATTTCTTCTTTTCTAGTAAAACTGTTTTTAGTTTTGCCACAGTGATTCTACACGCAGTAAATGCATCCGTTCGGTTGATTATCATTGACTTACATTCGATTCAAGCATTTGCAAAGCATGTCTAATTCGCTAGACACAAAATCTCATAACTGCCCTTCACTGGATATTGACGAAGATACATTACATGTGAAAGGCCTCAAACACTGAAACAGCTCCAATATCGTAGGCAATAGGTGTTGGTTTGGCCACCTCCAATAATGCGAGTAAATTTTTGTTTTGTTGGTCCATAATCACATTTCACATATTCACATCATTCACATCCTGTGGGCGCTGATTACATCCCACGCCTGATGTCGGAGGCTGTGTGGGGGAGGGTGGATGGCCCTGGGCCTGGTTCGTTATCAACAGCCATCTTGACTTCGTTAGTTTTCAAAAATGAACACGCAGATGTATCACACAATAGTTCTTTAATCAATTTCCACAATCAAACAGAATAAATAAACTGGCACTCGCGAGATGTAAACGGATTACGAAACGCGGAGAGTTCTGTGCTTGCGTCTGGCCAACATGAGCTCTGATCTCCGAAACCCCGAACGTCCAACGCCGAATGCTGAATGCCGAATCCCCTGTCACTCGGCTGCTCGCGTATTTACTTTCAACTTGACGTTTTCGAGACTTCTGTCATCCTTGACAATTCAATAACTACCCGTCCACGACCAAGCACAGACCACCCCCAAACGATGTTTTGACAGATGACATCACTTGACGTTTCATTCGATCCTCGATACGGTCATCCCGCTGCAACACACGTCTACGTGTGTGTTATGTTTCTATGGCTCTCTCGCACGGCCATGCCGTGGCATGAGCCGGCTGGGCCGTGGCCCAGCCGGCTCATTCTCCGACATATTTATAGGAACGAAATAACATTATGAACAAGTATAAAACTCTATTTATTTGGTTTATTGGATACCTATAACAATTGCTGTTATTTAAAAATGTGAGATCTTAAAGTAGGTCAGATTTGACTATGTATATGGTTTTAATTTCAACTCGATCCCTCCACGCGTTCCCAGTATAAAGGGTCTTGACAGACAGACAGACAGACGGACAACAAAGTGATCTTATAAAGGTTCTGTTTTTCCTTTTGAGGTACGGAACCCTAAAAATAGGACCAATATGAAGGCAACTCTTTCAATGAAAAAAGTTTTTTTCAAATTGGTTCACAAACAATGCAGTTCTGAAGTAACACACATTAAAAATACAACTGGCTAGCTAGAGACTTCTCCTTAATCTCCTTATTAATTACTTAACAAGACGAAGTTTGACTACCCTGACTTCGACAAATCTGGACTTAAACAGATGCCACCGTCAAGGGGAGCAATTTTGTTTTTATTCCCCGCATAAAACCGTAGCGAGTCCGGAGGCCGACAGACGGACTCTGACGGCCCTGCAGCGCCGACGACCCGCAAATGACTCGGTTAAATAATCTCGGGAATTTCGCTCATCACGGTGATGGCCACGGCATCAGCGGCGAGCGGCAGCTGTCATCGACGGCCGTAGGAGTTGCCACATGTCTCGATTTGAGCGGGATGGACCATCCTTTAGGGGCTAATGGAAACAACCTAATTAACCCTTGATTGGGACGCCAAATCCCGATTTGCACCTGTTATTTTACCATCATTATTATTTCAACCTTAAGACGATCACTGCTGAACGTGGGTTCCCTAAAGGCGTCCAAAATGAACGCTCGCACGTTTTTTGCCTGCATCAACTTTCGGCGACATTCAGGTCGACAGACTGTTTTGGCCAGTTGTAATCCAGTGTGAAATAGTAGTGTCAAAGTAAAAGGCAAGAGGAATTACGTCACAGACAACCTCAATCACACCTGTTTCTTTAGCGCTGTTGTTGCAAATAGCTGTGAATATGACGCAATCGTATCTTTAAAGGTTCAAATCTTCATTTTATATTTGCTATCCTGATTCGAACATTTTATTGTATGATGTTCAAGTTTTTGGTAAAATAGACCTGGCGACACTATTGGGAGCGTAAAGTCGGAGCTTGGTATGTCGCTCACCGCCGATTTCATGGCCAGGCTGCGGGCATTTCAGATTACTTTACGGAGATAAAGTGCAGGATTTCAGCCGCGGTCTTGCGGCTAGCAACGTGTGTTTAGGAGTGTTTGCAATCGTGTTTGATGTTCCCGGTAAAACCACTTTAGGGAATAATTTGAACGCAAAGTTGATATAGCTGTTAGTTAAGTTAGATTAGTCAGTCACAGCTGCCGCCGTACATTTAAATTGTGAGGAAATGCTGGTACAGCTCGCGGAAATTAAGTTTAGTAGTGAACAAAATGTGGATGAAATATGCGCATTACTAATGCCCCTACGGTACCTTATACTTTCCTACTACGCAACCACTGGTAGAATTAAAGACTCACTTTTAATGTTGTCCATGAAAATGCACTTGGACGCGCAACACCGCTACTGGTAAGGATCGCCATGTAGAGAGGAGAATTGGAGACAAGTGACAACAACGAAAGTTATTGATTAACTCACTATATTTGGAATACCCAATCCTTATATACTAGTATACACACATATAAGTTAGGCTTTAATATGATATATTTACACTACCACACGAGACCCACATTGGGCCAGTAGTGGCCGCCACAAGCTGCGAGCGAGGTTTTTCATACATGTTGTATGGCGGTGGCGCACACCGGGCGCTCGAGTGGCCGCGTTCGGGCCACAAACTGCGAAGTGGCGCGCGTTCGCTACTTGCGAGTATTGCGACCACGTTTAATACTACTAGAGGGCCAATGTACGGTCGCTCTTAATTTCCACTAGCTTTGAATTTAGACGAAGCGTGGGTGGATTAGTATTTCTTGTTTTCACCTCGGCTTTTATTGTTATTACCGTTTAAGTTACTTTTTAAGCTATTCATTAGAATGAGCAATGAAAAACACCTACATCACTTACATTTCACCTTATTTGCGTTCCTGCCTTTGATCCCTGTTGCCAACGCCTCCGATGGTTGTAACAAAACACCAATCAATACAAGCTGTAGTATTCAGAGATTCACCGCCGATCTCATGGCCAATGATTTCAAAAGTAAGGATAGGGCGATCCGTACAGTTCGGGTGGGTCGATTTTCGTCCGCGACATTTGTATGCCAAACTAAATGTATGGCATACAAATGTCGCCTTACACTTAAAACTTACAACTACATTTTTAGAGATGTAAAATGTCTCTAGGCGTCAAAACAAGACAATTAAAATAATAGAAAATAAGTTAATACAAGACATTACACAGTTAAAACAATTCAAAAAGGTAGCCAACAGGCGGAATCATCTATAGAAGTTTCCAACTTTCGTTTCGGTTATTTTTATATTCAAAGATCGGTATTTTCAATAATTTTACGCATCCTAACATTTTACACGTCATTAACACGCCCTGAAAACCTTTTGTGCGTAACTTCAAGATACTCGACGACCTCTGGGAAATTCACAAAATTTATTCCTATTGTTTAAAATACTCGTGAAATAACTCAGCGAAGTATCAGGCAGTTCTCGAGTCAGAGGGCAATTTCGTGGAAATATGAAATTCAGCGCCAGCCATCGACGGTCCCTATTTTAGCAGTAATTAGCAGAGATGGGCCGCTTATTCATCCTATATTCAGTACTAGCATTTACCCGCGGCAAAGCATAAAGATGAACAAGTAGTCCAACTTCGGCAGTTTAGGAGCGCGCGACACATATTCAGACAGTTTGATCCATACCGGAGCATTCTTATGCATTCTTATTTCTTTGCTTGTAGTGCGTTCGTACACGGCGCGCACACATTAAAGCGCGCGGTGTTCCTTTTGTAGGAAGAAAAGTTATTGCTATTATACTGGGCCCGCGGCTTCGCCCGCGTTGTTCCCGTTACTGTCCCAAGGGAACTCTTTACCGGGATTAATCCTATGCTTCCATCCAAGACTTGGTCTACTTGCATGCCAAATTTCAGCTCAATCCGTCCAGTTGCTACCCCGTTATTTAGTAACAAACAGCTAAACATCTAAACATCTTCACAAACTTTCACATTTATAATATAAGTGTGATGATATTCGGCAGTTTTACCGAATATTCGTATTTGGCCGAAGTTTGGTTGAGATGCCGAATGATCAGTATCAGGAGTGGCTCACTCCGCGATTTCGTTGCGCGGCTGCTAGGAACAAACTTTGCCTCTCTGAAGGGGCCAAACAGTGACCAGTAGGCTTATGATGCTACGCTTTGTCACACGATAAATAAATGATAAAGCATCCGTCACTTTCACACACTATTTGTCAGAACGTGACGGATGCTTTATCATTTATTTATCGCGTGACAACGCGTAGCATCATAAGCCTACTGAAAGAGCACGCGTTATGCGATAGAGATAGAGACGGTTGGATCAGGGACCGTTTTCGTTACGATATAAGCGGTACGGTACCGCTATAGAATATCGGTACCGTAATGATATAAAGGTAGACTATACCGGTTGAAATATTTTGTTACTGTACCGCTTTATACCGGTACGTACCGCTAATGTTGAAAGCGGTACTTATACCTTTATTATTACGGTACCCAACCTATATTTTTTCAGTACCGAAATTTTTCGCTCGCATATTGTGGCTTTCCATAAGAAAAGGGACCTTATGGCAGTTTCTAGTTACGGAGATATAACGTCCATATCTCCGTAATTGTGAAATCCTTCAAAATCATCATTTTTTTCTTTTATGCAAAATTGTAAAATATAGGAATAGACGTGTATTTGTAGCTTCGTTTCACTGCTGTACGTTAATTTTTTCTATATAAGAATTGGGTTCAAAGTTTAGGAGAAAAGGGTCCTTATGGCAGACTTCATACAAAAATGATAAATCTATTGATAAAATTGTTTAATAAAATTTACTTGCAACTTTTGCTTATTTGTATTTCTTTTTTATACCACGACGGTGGCAAACAAGCACGCGGCCTGGATAATGGTAAGCAAAATTTTCAAAATGATCCCAGAAAGTTGAAAATTTGGAAGGAAAGGGTTTGGGGGCCACAGATTCGGAATTAAAAAAAATTGAAAATAAAAATAAATACATTTGTATGTCGTTTTTTTAAAGCTTATTTAGGAAAAAGTTTTTAAACATTTTTTAAAAAGTGTTTTTGGCAAATCGTATAACTTTTTGACCATTTTAGAAAAACCTTGTTTTTTTTTTCAAAAATTACACAAAAAAAACACTGGCGAATGCCTATCATTTTTGAACATTTTAGAAAAAGTTTTTTATTTATTTTTTGATGTTTCTACAATTTTAGATCACTTTGTCATGTTTAAAAACCTTTTCAGAAAAAGATTTATAAACATTTTTTTTAAACATGAAAACGTGTTTTTGGCGAATCGTAAAACTTTTTGACCATTTTAGAAAAACCTTGATTTTTGTTCACAAATTTTACAAAAACACTTTCTGGCGAATGCCTATAATTTTTGACCGTTTTAGAAAAAGTTTTTTAATTTTTTTTTCGAAATACTTACGAAAAAGGTTAGTTTTTTGGCGGTTTCTATAATTTTTGACCACTTAAGAAAAATAATCCTTTTAATTTTTTTTCAAAAGATCAACAAAAACAAAAAATTTTTTTTGGCGAATCCTATCCTACCATTATGATTTTTTTTATAAAACTCGGTAATTTTTGGTTTTATAGAAAAGTCGTCCATACAAAACACATTTATTTTAGCGTATTTTATATGATAGCATCACAAAGCATAGGTCATCATAACACCATGGTTATTCAACATAGTGTTATAATTATGAGAATAACTCTTAATTGACCAAGATTTGAAGTAAATTTCTAAAAACCTTTTTTCTTCGGTATTCTGTTTTAATACAAGTTTAGTAAATAAATAATGTTAATATCGTGCGTGCCATACTGTAATTATCAATAAGTTTTACCTGTGATTGGTCATAAGGTCATAATATCCCATACATTTGGGAAAAGGGACCTTATGACTAATCACTTAAATTCAACAACGTTATTTGAGAATTACTCTTAATTGATCAAGATTTGAAGTAAATTTCTAATAACCTTTTTTCTTTAGTTTTCTGTTTTAATACAAGATTAGTAAATAAATAATTTAAATATCGCGCAATACTGTAATTATCAATAATTTTTGCTCATGACTGGTCATAAGGTCCCTTTTCTCAAATGTATGGGAGTCAATTTGTGATTTTTACGTAACTTCAATGGTTTATAAATAAAAAAATAAGACTTGTAGAATAATAATGACACTTTTGTGATACTTGTGTAGACTGATTAAATATGATTTAAAACTCACTATACGAAAATTGTGAATATTATAGGGATGATGAAAAATATAATAAAAATGTCATTTTAATAAAAATAAAAATATTTCGTTAACTATGTGATTGTATTTCTATCCCAAAATGTAAATTCAAATATCTTCAACTACATTATATACAATGATTCAGATTACAATATATTAAAGAACAGGCCGATTTTTTTTTTAAATTTCGTTCTCATGAGCGACTTCCTCTAATCAAAGGCTGATTTTTCACGACCTGGAAGTCACACTAAAAAAACCATTACTGATTTCCAAAGAAAAACAGCTTGAGATACATAATCAATCATCATCTTCATAACTTCCATAATTTGTTTTATTTCTGTTTTTTACCTTTTTGTTTTTAGTTTGTGTTTATTGTTATTTTTCATTTATTTTTTTTCTTTAATTTTTTTGTTTTTATTTTGTATTATTTACTTTATTTGTTTTTAGTTTGTGTTGATTGTTATTTATTGTTTTTATCTTTAAATTTTTTAGTATATGTTGTTTAGGTATTTTTTAAAAACAAATTAAAGTAAAAAAACAGAAAATACCTAATCATAACAAACTAAAAACAAATATAAGGTAAAAAAACAAATAAAAGAAAAAATAGCAATCAACGCAAACTTAACTACTAATACAAATACTAATAAAAATAAAATAAATAAACAAACAAACAAAAAATACCTAATCAGCAGAAACTAAAAACAAAACTAAGATATAAAAAAAAACAAAACAATACAAAAGAAAACAATAAAAGGTAAAAAAAAAACCAAATATAACAATCAACACAAACTAAAAACCAAAAGGTACAAAATTTTAAAATATAACAAAAAAATTAAAAACACCAAATGAAAGAAAACAGTAACTCAAAATTAAAACAAACAAGGTACAAAAAAAACAAATTTAAGATAATAAATATAAAAAGTACCTAATCAACACAAACTAAAAACAAAAACAGGTAGAAAATACAAAGTAAATCCAGTACATCTAACATAAAAAAGCATAAAATACCTAATCAACACTAACTAAAAACAAGAATAAGATAAAAAACAAATAAAAGAAGAAAAAAAAACAAAAAGTAACAATCAACGCAAACTTACAACAAAAATAGGTAAAAAAAACAATAAAATACAAAAATAACACAAATTAAAGATAAAAAAGACAAAAACACCTAATCCACACAAACTTAAAACAAAAATAAGGTAAAAAAAAAAATAAAAGAAAAAAAAAAAAAAAATTACAATCAACGCAAACTTTAAACAAAAAATGTAAAAAAACCAAAAAAATAAAACAAGTTAAAGATAAAAAAACACCTAATCCACACAAAGTAAAAACAAAAAAGGTATAAAATACAAAGTAAAACACATTAAAGATAAAAAAACATAAAATACCTAATCAACACAAACTAAAAACAAAAAATAAGGTAAAAAAAACAAATAAAAGAAAAAAATAGCAATCAACGCAAACTTAAAACAAAAAAGATAAAAAATACAAAGTAAAACAAACCAAAGATAAAATCAAACAAGAAATACCTAATCAACTCAAATTAAAAACAAATAAGGTAAAAAATACAAAAATAAAACAAATTAAAGTCTTCGGGGAAGACCTGTGTTTAGTAGTGAACGTCTTAACGTTGAAATGATAATGATGCTCAAGGCTAAAGACGACGCGATTGAAACTTGACGACGCGACGACGCTCGGTGCACACACATAAACCTCAAACGGTACCTTTTTAAAACGGTTAAGGTTACCGAAAAAAAATTACGGTACCGTTCAATTTCGATACCGTTTTATTTCGGTTGCGCTACCGAAATCATACCGAAACAAACGGTATGACGTCATACCGCTTTAAAACGCTACCTTCATTTTTCGGTTATGCAGTCCCTGGGTTGGATCCGGTGGTCGGACCCGAACGACGGTTTTGTTAGAGAGAGAGAGACTTCTCTTCGTTGTACTATTACTTATACTGTATCAATAATCAGAGTATAGTTGTAATAGTGTAGGTTGAGATGTGGGTTTTATGGGGTTTGAAGTAATACTCCTTCACGGTGATAGTCTTTATATCGATACCTTTAGACTCAGAGGGCGTAAACGCCGTAGGTGCTAATGGCATTTACACCCTATGACTCTAAAGGTTGATATGGTTGATTGATATTGTGTAACGTACAAGTATTAGTAAGAGCAAGAGCAAGTTCAAGACGAAGACGTGTCTTAAAGCTAGTTACATCTCGATTACTTTCGGGTTTGAGGTCTGGCCAATTCTTTAAAAATAATTCCTAGTCATCTTACCATCTTTCAAAAGCCGGTGAAAAATACCGAATATTCGGATTGAGTAAACCCATTTTCGGTCCATCTCTAGTAATTAGCCGTCGCTACAAGAAATTACACTAAATACGCTGTTTAATTTGCGACATTGTCTGTATTTTTTCCCTTTTCTCTTCACAACTCTGCGTCAACGTGGATGATGAATGAATTTATGAAATTGGTAAGAACAAGAATACATTGCGAAAGTAATTTGCGAGGACACCCTTGGCTTGATTAAGTCGGATGGTTGATGGATACTGGTTTATCTATACTGATAAAACAGTGATCATCATCATCATCATCATTTCAGCCATAGGACGTCCACTGCTGGACATAGGCCTCCCTCATAGATTTCCACTTAATTCGGTTGGAAGCAACCTGCATCCACCGTGAGCCAGCAGCCTTAACCAGATCATCTGTCCATCTTGTTGGTGGACGTCCGACGCTGCGCAAACAGTGATACTGGTCCTGTAAACCCCATCTCATAAATAAAATAAATATTAGGGGACAATCTTACACAAATCGAACTAGTCCCATAGTAAGCTCAATATGGCTTGTGTTATAGATACTAGACGACGATATATTTAATAGATACAAATACTTAATTACACACTTAGAAAACTATGACTCAGGAACAAATATTCGTGCTCAATACACAAATAAATGCCCTTACCGGGATTCGAACCCAGGACCTCCTGCTTCGTAGGAAGGTCACTACCAACTAAGCTAAAGCGGTCGTCACATATCACTGCTTTATCGGGCTTGATCACATTATCTTTCAGTATATCCTAAACTACTTTATTTATCGTTGTATCTTCAACACCTTTGCAATAATTCATCCGTTCCCCATTTTGATCGCTCAGAACTTGTTCGATAATGTACACGGTAGTATATATTCAATACTCTCGTGCTGCCCGGATATTTACGAGCCGTATCCCCCCCCCCCCCTCCCTGGCACTAACGGCCGGTACTTTACACCGCTTTATTGAAACTCGAACTTTCTCGGATGAGTTCCGGAGTTACGGTGATCGCCTTGGATCGATGGAAGCGTTTTTCGAAGTGTTTATGAAGCGTTTTCTGAACTTTCAGCATTATCAGATACTCATTTATTCTTGATCTTTTCTTTCTTCGAAATAAATGCTCTATGGCTTTGCACGAGACGATATACGCATAACCTATGGGTATGATCACAGAAATGTATAAATACAGAAATATTGACGACCGCTTTAGCTTAGTTGGTAGTGACCCTGCCTACGAAGCAAGAGGTCCTGGGTTCGAATCCCGGTAAGGGCATTTATTTGTGTGATGAGCACGAATATTTGTTCCTGAGTCATGGATGTTTTCTATGTATTTAAGTATTTGTATCTATTAAATATATCGTCGTCTAGTATCCATAACAGAAGCCTTATTGAGCTTACTATGGGGCTATTCGATTTGTGTAAGATTGTCCCCTAATATTTATTTATTATTTATTATATCGAGGTATAAGGAAAAAGTATATACCTCATATACCTCGCGTGCTAAAAAGAAGTGGCGGCAACCTATTTTGCACGCCGTTAACTTCTGTTGCAGTCAATATTATCAGATTTGAAAGTCTGATAATAATGGTATAATTGATTGTTCAAATACCACTAAAATGAATGGAAAATATATGTTTTCCATCACTGATTTTTTTTTTTGTGTTTGTTTATTTTTTGTAACTTTTGCTGTCATAAATAAATGTATTTTCTTTTCTTTCTTTTTTTCTTTCTTAAATTACACTTTTGGCGTCAAACGCCAAGTGAAAAACGTTACACGCTTGGTTCCCATACAAATCGAGGAACTATTTCATTCTATCTCTATATACAGGGTGTCCCTAAAACCAACTTTGATACGAAAAGGGCTAATTTACTAAATCTGGTGTCTTATGAGCTGGTCTATCAAGCTCATAAGACACCAGATTTAGTAAATTTGACCTCAGTAAAAATCTCTTAGTTTTCGAGATATTGACGTTTTTGCAAAACTCGTGCTAAGTGATACCCTGACTCTGTTATTTGAGTGTCATGACCAAAATATCGAGTATTTTTCAAATCTGTTTTTTGATATGGGTAGCCAAATAACTATGCTATGGGACGTAATTCCTATTTCTGTTCATTTTTTCGTGCTGTGGCCACAGTAGAATAACAAAAAAAATATTTTAGATTTTTCCAAATTTCACCTCTGATTTCGAACGAGGCTGGTGAAAAAAAAGTACCAACACAACCTGACACATGACGTAAAAAAATAGCGCATTTATTGTAGTTTCTAAAATGGTATAACATTTACTAAATACTGTAATAGTTTTTGAGGTAATGATATTTTGTTACAAAAATAACTTTTACTGTAGTTACACTTCATCTTAAATTTCTTATACGATCTGGTTGAACTAAGTTTGCACCTGGCGTCTTAGACATTACTTACAAATTAGGTGCAAACTTAACGTAATCATCCGTCAAAGTAGGTCCGTTTGAAATAGGTTACTAACGAGAAGACGATCAAAGGGATTTTTAATTGGAATGAAATAGTCAAACATTTAGGTAAATTTTTGGTCGACTGGTTGAGTCAAACGTCAATATCTCGAAAACTAAGAGATTTTTACTGAGGTAAAATTTACTTAATCTGGTGTCTTATGAGCTGGTCTATCAACACTTTTTGTATATAAGTTGGTTTTAGGGACACCCTGTATATCTGTGGGTATGATAATAGGGTGTGAGAAGGATCACACTTGGCACACTTTCGAAATGATCGAGTGGCGTTCGCAGTTGGCAAAGTAACATTTTAAGAGTCCAAGTCAAGTGTCTGGGTTGTAAACCTTGAATCATACAGACGTCAAGATGAACCGCTGACATTATCAAAGACATGCCTTTTTCGCAGACAAATTCAACGTATAAAATAGGTTTATATTTTTAAATTTCCAATGGAATAATCTTCGTCATTCATCGAGTTTTCTTGCAACTTAACCGACAAGCACTTTGTTGTACCTAACTTGTACCAAACTCCGCTGTTGATTCTCTCAACTCTAAATACCCCAGTAATTGATTGGAAGACGGCACTTTGATAAACTCCCCCTGTTTCACTGCGGACTAATAAATTTAATTCGAAATGCTGATGAAAGGAATTTCTGCCTTGTTTAGTTTGGAAACAAAAAGTCAGTTTCAAACATTTACAGTTTCCAAGTTAGATAACTTTGTCGTTTTGTCAGGTCTTATTTCAAATATTGAAGTTTGGAAGTTCATCACAGAAATGTACAAATTTAGGGTGAATTGAGTCTTCGGACGAAGGTTAAATTATGATAATTATTTTATTAAAATCATTTTAGGGTACACAAGGTAATATTTTTCTAGAAAATAATTTGTATTCTTTTAAAGGTAGGTTTTATACTTCCATCTAGTGGTTTGCTTTTTAACATTGCAAAGTTTGAAATTTAGGACGCGTGGTTCAGAAATAAACTGCAACCCTAATGGTAATAGAGTGGTTTTAAAATAGTTTTTTTTAAGAAATACCTTAATTACGGTGTTTTTCAATCTTTTCATGAAACGACTCTCTTTGTACGTGGGCATGTTTTGCGACCCTTAATAAATGCTTAATATGAATACGTATTATTTTTGCCTAAGGCTTTGTGAACCTCGTGACCGCATCTTAAAAGGCTCACGTTCTCCTAGTCTATAGCTGCCCACACGTTGATAAACATTGCTATAGTTTATTAACCATTTAAAACAAAAGAGAACGGATCATTCAAGATAAAATAAATAAATCTAGGCATATATAAGGACAATAAAAGGGTCAGAAATAAACTATAAATAATGCACGAGCTCCAGGTTGGTGCCACGAGGAAGGGTACCAAAGCTGGGCTGGCCGCATTACCTCTCTCTCCGATTAGCTAATCTCTCCTTTGGCATAAGTACCAGCCCTCTGGTCACTCTATGTTAGGGAACATTTATGTTTTCCATCACTAAATTACACTACTGTCGTCAAACACCAAACGCAAAACGTTACACGCTTGGTTCCCATACAAATTAACAAACTATTTTCTTCCATCTCGATTCTTTCTATGTTTCTATTCTAATCCAAACGGCTCAAACATACTGCCATAGTATATTGTATACAGTTTTGATGTAACCAACTCCGTTGTCCCACAGTCCCCCCTTCTGCGCACGCGTCGTCGAGCTCGGAGCGCGCGCCGCCCGCGCCGCTCGACGCCGCCGAGCTCGTGCGCGACGCGCCCCTCTATCCGCCGCTACAGGTAACATGCATCCAAACAACAAACAACAATACATACAACACAACAATAGGAAAAAACTGGCTAAGTGAGAACCGAATTCGCATACGAAGGGTTTCGTACCACCGTAGAGCAAAAATACAAAAATTGTATAGAGATCCCCTTTTATTTTGTTTTTATTAATTGTTGTTATAGCGGCAACAGAATTACACGTTCTATGAATATTTCAGGTCTCTTACCATTAGGGTTCAAGAGATACAGCCCGCACTCCATACACGCAGACAGCTGAATCTCATTAGTAATAAAGTTTCGTTGGCACCCTTTGGGTACGGAACCCTAAAAATTATAAGCGATAAAGGACTTTCAGTGGCAAAAGCGTAATACTGGCAATTAAACAACAACGACAAATTACATGCAAAAGAAAGTAGAGAATGTTGACACAATTGGTTTTTAAGACCCATAATATACAAATAGATTAGTCCATATCACCGGAATGAGCCAAGTCGCCGTTCTGGCTGTTGAAATTGGATCATATGTTTTTCAATGGTCAACTCTTTCACTTTAAATTCTAGAGGAACCTTGACCTTGATTCTAAAGTCTAGAATATTCCATAAAATAGGCCCAATATACGAGTTAGTTTCAATTTATCGATCATTTTTTCCATATAGCATGCTTCCTCCGACTACGATAACCCCGAAGACCCTGAAACCAGCATCGAGGACAGCAGCATCCTGGTTACTCCTGAGCTATCTGACAAAACTGGCGATATAAGCGATACTGAAGACATTGGTGATATTGGTGACATTGGCGAGATCGGTGACAATAGTGACAGCAACGAAGTAAGCGATGAGGCCACTGACGATGACGAGGGAGAGAGAAAGAAAAGGAGCAGTGGTGCCGATTGGGATAAAGGAGCGAAGGTAATTAACATAATTTGCATGCATTTACCCACGATTTTGCTTGCATTATTCCAGTTAAGAGTTCAAAAGGAATTATTCCTTTTGAACCCTTAACTGGTACAATAAAGTATCCTATGTTTCGCTCCAAGACTTAGTCTACTCGTGTCGTATGCCAAACGGGTTTTCTGGTTTCGATTATGCCTATCACCTATCATAGTGTACCGATGAAGCTTACGAATATTCGATTTTATTTCCGTATCTCCTCTCGATCGGGACCAGCCAACGGTCGACTCACTCGAACGGCGGATGGGTTAAGTAGATTTTGCAGGTTTTTCCATCAAGTAGTCCTCGGGCGTCTGCGGGGTTTTCGAGTCGCTTCAACAACATCGAAATACCTATAATGTATGGAACGCCTAACAAAATTGACGTAAGAAATTTATTCAACGCTACAGTTTTATCACCGGCACTCAGTACAAGGTCCGCCCCCGTCGGTACGTAGTCCGTGGGGCCGATTTGAGCATCAGTTACGCTTCCACACTTATTACATTTCAACGTTCAACAGCTGGAAGCTTCGTCGTTAAATATGTGTGTTGTCCGTCAGACCGCAAGCGGGCGGCGCGTGCAGACGGCCGACACGATCCTGAACATCCGCGCGGCGATCCGCGACGCCATCGGCGACGCCGGCGCCGCTCCCCGCACCCGCGCCTCCTCCCGCGTCGACGCCTTCGTCATCCGCCCCGCCGCCCCCGCCCCCGCGCCCTCCCCGTTGCCGCCGCAAGCGAGGCAGGGGCCGAGGATGCAGCCCTCCACACAGGTAGCTCAGTACTTTCTCCGGCAGGTCGAACACCTTAGGCCAAACCGTAAGACTCAATTTAGAACAGTCTTTTTTAGTACATTACACAACTAGGGTGGTAAAACAAAGGCCGAGATCGTAGATGGTTGCGGCCCGCAAGCGAGGGATGTAAATATGCGATCGAAGCTTTCTTTATAACCCCCCGTGTTGTGTACTTTGGCATATATAATGGAGGAGAGGTGAGAGTGTGTGCGTGTTACACACTACAGATGGACGACGTCTGATTTTTGTAAACCATTAAAATAACAAAGAAGCGCACGGTAACCCGAGTACTGATATGCCACTTTTTGACTTTATCGAGTGGTAGACCACATTCTTGTAGTAGTAGTACGTAGATTTAAGTTACGGGCGTATCGACACTTTAAAAACCTGTTCACTCCTACAGACAAAGCACCGGGAGTTGCTGGTGGAGGCGCATGCGCGCGCGCGGCTCCCGTGCGAGCTGGGCAACGTCACCAACCTGCGATGGTACCGCGACAGCGAGGTACGATATTCCGTTCCTTCCCCGTGGCACTACTATTTTGGCACCACCATTTTATCCCCAAACTTTTGTAAACCCACCGATCTTATTGGAAATCGCGCGGAGCTCCTACTTCTAGGCTGTTTGCCCTTCGGGCAACTGAAGCTACCTAACGAACCTAAGCCCAGCTAATATGTGAGCCAGTTGTGCCAAAATAGTAGTACCACGTTGAAGATAGTCGACATTCAACACCAAACTTCCAGTCGCGTGCATTCCATACAGATAAATGGAAGTGGAAAGTATTATTCTCGGGATCTCTCTGAGAGATCGAATCAGAACTGAAAAGATTCGTAGACGAACCGAGGTCACCGACGCAGCAAACTGGGTAAGCGAACTGAAGTGACAATGGCAAGGGTGTAAAGCTCGAAGAACCGATGGCCGTTGGGGTAGAATTGTTCTCGAGTGGAAACCGCGTACTGGCAAGCGCAGCGTGGGACCAGGAGTCGGATGACCTTAGTGCTTAAAATTTTGATGTTGCCTTAGCACTAAACATTCTTCTATTCAATATTTCAATATTTTGTGTCAGCTGGTAAACCTGCCGTCATCGGCCCGCGGTGGTGAGGCGATGTGGGCGGAGCCGGGCGGCGCGGTGATAGCGCGCGCCACGCGCGGGGACGCCGCACTGTGGCGCTGCGCAGGGAGGGACGCCAGCGGCAACCAGATCTCTGGGAAGCCCACACAGTTGCTTGTCTACGGTACGGTTCATAGCTTTAGTTGCTCCGGTGTATTTGTATGTAATAACTAGCTATTTCCCGCGGCTTCGCCCGCGTTGTTCCCATTATTGTCCCAAAGAAACTCTTTACCGGAATATAAAGTATCCTTTGTTTCAATCCAGGACTTGGTCTATTTACATGCCAAATTTCTGCTTGATCCATCCAGTTACCCTGTTATTTAGTAACAAACATCTTCACAAACTTTCACATTTAAGTATAATATTAGTGTGAAGATTTTCGAATGTTAAAAGTTTAAATATACAATTTAATATAACCAGAGATCGGAATAGGTAGAGTATATTTACCTAAACTTCGAAGAACATAGTCGAAGAGTAGAGAGTCCCTTACAACAAAATTTTTATCCGGGACTTAAGTCTCGGAATCTTACTAAAAAAATATATTATTGGTATTCTTTAGCACATTTTTCGAACATTCTCAGTATAGCTGTCTCTTTCTAATAGTGCTGTCTCTTTCACTCCTTCGAGAAATTTCGCCATATACTGAAGTGTAGTTCAAAGGCCCATAAGGGGTCCTGAAAACGGATTTTCAGGTTATTGCGCCATCTGATAGAGGGTGTCCTGGAACAGACTGAAAACATGTTTCAGGCGCCTGAAAACAACGGCAACTTGGGTGAATTTTCAATCATCTACTATGTGAAAGAGCCACCTCTGAAACGGCCTGATATCACCTTTCAGCCTGCTGAAAACGCTTCTAGCACGGAAAATCACGTTTGAAGTTTTAACCTATACCATCGGCGCAACACACATACACACATTACTTTTGCGCCTTTCACATAGTAGAAGATCGAAAATTCACCTAAGTTGCCGTTGTTTTCAGGCGCCTGAAACATGTTTTCAGTCCGTTTCAGAACACCCTCTATAAGATGGCGTAATAACCTGAAAAATCGTTTTCAGGCGTTTTCAGGACCCCTTATGGGCCTTTGAACTACACTTCAGTATAGTTATGACGAAATTTTCGAAGGAGTGAAAGAGACAGCACTATTAGAAACAGACAGCTATACAAAGAATGCTCGAGAAATGTGAAAGAATACCAATAATATATTTTTTTAGTAAGATTCCGGGACTTAAGTCCCGGAAAAAAATTTAGTTGTAAGGGAGTCTCCACTTTTCGACTTTGTTCTTCGAAGTTTAGGTTAATATACTCTACCTATTCCGATCTCTGTATATAAACTTTCAACCCCTATTTAAACCCCTTAGAGGATGAATTTCGAAAAACGGTGATATCACTTTTCTTGTAATCTAATAAAAAGTCTAAACATGACGTTTCAAACCTCTTACTTCTAAAATCTTAGACTCTCCATACAAATTTTGAACCCCTATTTGAACCCCTTAGGCGATGAATTTTGAAAAATCCTTTCTTAGTGCACATTTAGACCTTATAAGGATCCTACGGGCTAAATTTGGAATTCCTAGGACCAGCGGTTTGGGCTGTGCGTTGATATACAAACTTTCAACCCCCATTTTAACCCCTTAAGGGCCGAATTTTGAAAAATCCTTTCTTAGTGCACCCTTAGACCTTATAAGGAACCTACGTGCTGAATTTGAAATTCCTAGGACCAGCAGTTTGGGCGGTGCGTTGATATACCAACTTTCAACCCCCATTTAAACCCCTCAGAGGATGAATTTCGAAAAACGGTGAAATAACTTTTGTTGTAATCTAATAAAGAGTCTAAACAAAAAGTTTCAAACCTCTTACTTCTAAAATCGTAGACTCTCCATACAAACTTTGAACCCCTATTTGAACCCCTTAGGGGATGAATTTTGAACATTCTTTCTTAGTGCACCTCTAGACCTTATAAGGAATCTACGTGCTAAATTTGGAATTCCTAGGACCAGCGGTTTGGGCGGTACGTTGATATACAAACTTTCAACCCCCATTTAAACCCCTTAGAGGATGAATTTTGAAAAATCCTTGCTTAGTGCACCTCTAGACCTTATAAGGATCCTACGTGCTAAATTTGAAATTCCTAGGACCAGCGGTTTGGGCTGTGCGTTGATAAACAAACTTTCAACCCCCATTTAAACCCCTTAGGGGATGAATTTCGAAAAACGGTGAAATTATTTTTTTGTAATCTAATAAAAATCTAAACATGAGATTTCAAACCTCTTAGTTCTAAAATCGTACTCTCCATACAAATTTTGAACCGCTATTTGAACCCCTTAGGGGGTAAATTTTGAAAAATCCTTTCTTAGTGCACCCTTAGACCTTATAAGGAATCTACGTGCTAAATTTGGAATTCCTAGGACCAGCGGTTTGGGCGGTACGTTGATATACAAACTTTCAACCCCCATTTAAACCCCTTTGGGGATGAATTTTGAAAAATCCTTTTTTAGTACACCATTATAGACTTTATAAGGAACCTACGTGCTAAATTTGGAATTCCTAGGACCAGCGGTTTGGGCGGTGCGTTGATATACACACTTTCAACCCCCATTTAAACCCCTCAGAGGATGAATTTCGAAAAACGGTGAAATTACTTTTGTTGTAATCTAATAAAGAGTCTAAACATAAAGTTTCAAACCTCTTACTTCTAAAATCGTAGACTCTCCATACAAACTTTGAACCCCTATTTGAACCCCTTAGGGGATGAATTTTGAAAAATCCTTTCTTAGTGCACCCCTAGACCTTATAAGGAATCTACGTGCTAAATTTAAAATTCCTAGGACCAGCGGTTTGGGCGGTACGTTGATATACAAACTTTTAACCCCCATTTAAATCCTTTAGGGGATGAATTTTGAAAAATCCTTTCTTAGTGCACTCCTAGACCTTATAAGGAATCTACGTGCTAAATTTAAAATTCCTAGGACCAGCGGTTTGGGCGGTACGTTGATATACAAACTTTCAACCCCCATTTAAACCCCTTAGGGGATGAATTTCGAAAAACGGTGAAATTACTTTTCTTGTAATCTAATAAAGAGTCTAAACATGAAGTTTCAAATCTCCTACTTCTAAAATCGTAGACTCTCCATACAAACTTTGAACCCCTATTTGAACCCCTTAGGGGGTAAATTTTGAAAAATCCTTTCTTAGTGCACCCTTAGACCTTATAAGGAACCTACATGCTAAATTTGGGATTCCTAGGACCAGCGGTTTGGGCTGTGCGTTGATATGTCAGTCAGTCAGTCAGTCAGTCAGTCAGTCAATCAGTCAATCAGTCAGTTTCTTCTTTTATATATTTAGATTTTTCTATATATAATTTTTCTCTTCTAATAAAATATTAAGAAAAAATCGATTGACCCAATGAATGTGTGACTACTGACGATTACTTGTATACGTTGGTGCAGAGGCGGTGCGGTCGCTGTACCTGGCGGTGGACGGACGTCGCCTAGACGCGGGCAACACGTGGGTTCCCGTACGTGACAAGACGGTGTTGGAGGTGCGCTGCGTCGCCGAAGGTGAGCTTCTGCCTCGTGCGTTAACCAAGCTGCTCTTAAAGGGGAGAATCAAAATTGTGATCCAAAAATTAGCACTTCACAACATCGCCTTTTGGAATTTTTTAACTGATGGCCCTTCGGTTCGAAGTCGAGCCAGAAGCTGAATGATCAGTTCTGTGGATCAATCTGAATGTTTCGATTTATTATTATTTTAAAAATAAATAATTGAGTTCTGAGGTAGCAAGCATAAAAATTAAAGAAATATAAAACTACCTACAGAACCTCTTCGGTTAAAGATAAATTCCTTTAGCTATCCGTTGAGGTTGTGTGTGTTGTAGGGGGCGTCCCGGCGCCGGAGCTGTCATGGCGGCTGCTCGCGCTGGAGCCAGCGCTTGACCACCGGCCCTATCTGCGAGTGCAGCCCGCGAATTACTCACGAGGTAACAACTGTCAATCAGGCTAACAATTTTAAACTCACCCAGATATCGCTTTACTTGAAAATACTCAATATGTATTGCCTATGAAATTCATCAAATAATCTGTCAAAGTATTATATTATTTTTTACTATAAAGTGCCGTCCCTTTCTCAGTAGCGCTGTCCTAGTGGGATAAATCTGGTTTATGGAGGTTTAGGAGGCATCAGCCTCCTGATAATCACTATTATCACTTGTTTTAAGGGAAGAATAACCATATATCTTGCAGTTTTATTTTATTTTAGTATATAGAAACATATACATTAATACATTATAGACATTATATTATTGACAACAACTTCCTTTTTTTATAATCTTTTCTTGCATTAAGTATAGTCAAACTCTATGCTTGAAACAACACCCACCCTCAAGAAAAGACTCTAGGTACTACCACAAGCTTAATAAAAACAATCAACAATTAATATGTTGCAAAGTTATATATCCATATGTCACAAGACAAAAAAAAAATTCGTCAAACTTTTCTTCCTACCTATTTGACGATTAAATAATAAAATAAACAACGACCTCTTTTGATTGCTGGACTATAAATCCCACCCTCAATCAAAAGGTAATGAAATAATAACTAATCATAGGTATACTAACCCTAAAAGTCCTCTCAAGTTCTCGAACGATTGTCGAGGCAAAGGTTTAGTTAGTATATCTGCTATCTGTACACTCGTATGAACATATTCAATGTTTACAATACCTTGAGTAACCTTTTCTTTTACAAAGTGGTATTTTATGTCAATATGTTTCATTCTTTTCAATTGTTCATGCGAGTTACAAGCTTTAATAGCCGATTGATTATCCTCATAGACGGTTACAGTATCGTTTTCATGAACCATAAGTTCTGCTAGCAAATTCCTCAACCAACAGGCTTCACTAATACAATACGTAAGAGCTATGTATTCCGCCTCACATGACGATAACGCAACTGTGGCTTGTTTTTTTGAAGTCCACGATACTAGGTTACCATAAACCTGTAAACAAAAACCTGATGTTGACTTTCTGTCAAAAACATCGTCACCCCAACTTGCGTCAGCGTATGCCGATAACAATTTCTCACTCGCATGTCTATTATATACTAATTTCAAGTTTATAGTACCCTGGATATACCTTAAAATACGTTTAAGACAGATCCAAAGTTCGTTACTGGCACAGTTTTGAAACCGTGACAGATATGTTATGCTAGCACACAGATCAGGTCTAGTGCCGATCATAGCATACATTATACAGCCAATCAGTTGCCTACATCTATGTTCCAGCTCTTCACTTTCTGAACTTTCCTTGTGCAACGTTGATAAATCAAAATTTGGATCCATAGGAGTAGCCACACTATGACATTCTGACATTTTAAATTTATTTAACACATTTTTGAGATACTGAGTTTGGTCCAGTGTAGTAACACCATTAGATAAGTCTTGTTGAACATTGATACCTAGATACAAACTCGCAAGCCCTAGATCTTTCATTTTGAATACAATTTTCATGTTTTTCGTAATTTCGTTTACCATGGGACCAAATCCAGTACACAGTATGTCATCTACAAAAACTAATACATAAACTTTACTACTGCCTTCTACATAACAGTATAAACAATGATCGCTTTTAGTTTTTGAAAATTTTTGGCTGAGCATAAAATCATTGAAGCGTTCGTACCAGGCCCTCGGTGCATTTTTCAAACCATACAACGCTTTATTTAATTTGCATACTTTACTCTTTGGCACGACAAAATTTTCCGGCAGTTCTATGTAAATGTCATCTTTAATTATGCCATTTAAAAAAGCGCTGCATACATCCAACTGGTACACCGGCCAATTATGCTTATTACACAAAGCAAACAATGATTTTACAGTAGCCATTTTTACGACCGGGGAATATACGTCACAATAATCTAAACCTTTCTGTATAAAACCCCTAGCTACCAATCTAGCTTTGTATAAATCTATTTGATTATCTTTATTACGTTTAATCTTGGCCCATAACCACTTGTTTTAAGGGAAGAATAACCATATATCTTGAAAACCCACTTTGTGTCAATTAACACGATCTTAGTGTCAGGCTTGTCTACGTAAGACCACGTGTCATTTTCTGTCAGTGCCTTCATTTCCGCCTTCATTGCATCATCCCATTTACAGCTGTCAAGTGACATTTTGGCTTCTCTCAAGGTTGTTGGTTCTCCAGAATCTGAAACACTTAAGTACGACGTGTCATAATCCAATAAACTGGTGGGAGGTTTTAACGTATGCCTAGGTCGTAGTGTTCTAGTATTAAGATTATCGTGGCCCACCTCATTAGTGCTCATGCTTGGACCAGCAACTGACATATCCGGGTTTTCTATCGGTTCATTTGTGGGCACTACCTCACAACTGTCCAGATACTCGTCGTCTGACCCTTGAATGCTACTAGCGACGGAACTTGACGACGTTGATGCTGCTTGTTCTGGGGCAGTAGGTTCTATCAACACAATCGGTACAATCTGTACTTGCTCGAGTTGCTCGGTTTCAATACTGGGCGATACTATGACCTCTCTCTCTATAGAAAAAGTTTTATTTTCAGGATAATATATCTTATATCCCTTTGTAATTCGCCCGTGTGAAGACCGACGTCAAACGCCGTTTTTTGAATATTTCTTCACGCCGGTTTTAATAGTCTCCACCTGCAAGATATGAGTCCGCTGGGCCCATAACCACTTGTTTTAAGGGAAGAATAACCATATATCTTGCAGTTTTATTTTATTTTAGTATATAGAAACATATACATTAATACATTATAGACATTATATTATTGACAACAACTTCCTTTTTTTATAATCTTTTCTTGCATTAAGTATAGTCAAACTCTATGCTTGAAACAACATTATCATCACAAGTATCTTTCAATCCAGTATTGGGACCCTTAATCTTTTCAATTCTTTCTTGGCTGACCTCTTTCTCCGGCAGCACCACCCACTTAGAACCTAAGCCAGTATTATCAACTGGTCTGTCTGTACCGACAGAGGGCGTAACGTGGTCGCTGGCGTCGGTGACGGCCGCGCGGGAGCTTCACAACGCGAGCCTCCAGTGCGAGGCGAAGCAGCGACGCCCCCCGCCCGCCGCGCCCCCCGCGACCCCCGTGGGCCCCGCGCCCCTCGCGGGCCCCGGGGCCTCCGCGGAGGACGAGCCCGCCACCGAGACGCCGCCCGCGGTGCATTCCACTAAGCTCGAGATACACGTCACTTGTGAGTACACTAGTTGGCATAATAAAAACACGTTAACCAGCACCGTCAACAATCGACTACTGTGCAAGAAAAAACTGTGAAACTGTCATTAAATTATGATGTAAAAGTATTATATTGCCAAGCTGTTTTAAAAAAATATATACCTCGCCGAGTTTCTTACGGTCGTTCTCGGGGCGGAGGTTTCACATCGGACCGGTGGTAAATCTTGACATTCATAGGTGCATTTTAATAATATGTCCGAATTGAAGAATAACGAATTTTTACCTTGAATTTGACATAATACTTTGGTTCGTGCAACTATCAAGTGTTAAAATCCTCCAATGAGTTACTGAAACCGTGTGTTCGGCAGACCCGCCGTCGTTCGTGATCTCGCGCTGGCCCGGGTTCGGCGTGGCGCTGTGGGCGGGCGGCGCCGCGGCGCTGCGCTGCGACGTCGACGCCAACCCGCCCGCGCGCGCCTGGTGGCGCCGCGACGACGCGCCTCCCGACAGGTCAGAGCCGACCTAACTCTACCTCTCTGTCAGACGAAAGACGTCCACTGCTGGACAGAGACTTCTTCTAACACTTTCGCGACTGGACAAAAAATTGAAAACTACCCTAGGAATCAACAGAGCCAGCTAGGTGGGTTTGTGACGCGGTACGAAAAAAACGGCCAGCATCTGAGCGAAAGCTCTCTAAGCGGGTTGT
Source organism: Eudemis profundana (assembly GCA_947034925.1). Classification (NCBI taxonomy): domain Eukaryota; kingdom Metazoa; phylum Arthropoda; class Insecta; order Lepidoptera; family Tortricidae; genus Eudemis; species Eudemis profundana. Next base: position 16,927,829 of record OX344816.1, on the reverse strand, counting down.
TAGTCGTGAAAGTGTTAAAGAACACCACAGTGACCGGTTCCGTATCGTTCGCATCCATTGGACTCCAACAGCTTTCACCATCTCATGAATATATTCCGACGCGGCGTCTTCCGGGGCGTGGTCGAACAATCTAAGAAGAACTCGTCACCTCCATGGATTGGCAATTGTTTGGTCTTGAGGAATTACATTACCTTCTGGTCAAACCAGTTTGTTAATCAGTTTGGTCACGGCGAAAAATTATTCCTAAGTATTGTGCATTCCCGTGTTGCTATTACTTAATGGAAAGCGACGATAGCACAATGTATAGCACAAACCATGAGAGCATTGAAGAAGCTGCTATGGCATCTCCCTAATGGAGAGTGAGTAGGTAAGTAAGGAAGTTTAAAAGCGTGTCTACAAAGTAAAACGGTCACTTCTTTAATGACTTTGATTCTTCATCAAAGCACAACCGTTTGATCGAACAAAATTAAGTGGGGCACAGATTAAGAAAAAACTTTTTTTCTAGGGTTGTTCCATTTGGTCTGCTTTTCAATCATACATGCATTTTCATCCGAATTATCAGGCTCCAATAATCGTATGATAGTGTCAGCGTGGTGGACGCCTAAGATAAGTTCCCAACTTTTTGCCACAGAGCCAGATGGAATGCTACGACCGTGTACAATAATTCTCCAGTAAATATATGTATGTATGTAAACACTCTATTGCACATAAAATCACATAGAGGCAGTACAAAAATCAATGGTTATGTACAAAGGCGACCTTATCGTTGTAAGGGATCTCTTCCAGCTAACCTTTGAGCAGATGAAAAAGAATAATTAATACCGCAGAAGAAATTGTATGTAGGTAATAAGAGATAATACTTGCAGCACGCCCCCGCTCGGCGGGCTGGAGCGCGGCGCGTCGGCGTCGCTGCGCTGGGCGGCGCTGCGGCCGCAGCACGGCGGCTGGTACCGCTGCCGCGCCTCGTGGCTCGACCAGGAGTACTCCTCCATCGGCTACTACCTCAACGTGCTCTGTGAGTCCTCCTTTCCTCTCTTTTCATGAGGCGACTGGTTGAAAAATTGGATGACTTGGGTATCGGCTTTGGTGGCGCAATTAATAGTGCGTCGGTGTTGGCTCGGGGGTTGTTGGAGAGGTTCGAATCCTGCCAGGCATACAATTTTTCAATTTTCGCGTCTATTAAAAATATTCAGAATTCGTTGGCAGATGTTAATGTTGAATAAAATAAATCATATCTAATGAAGATATTATCTAGAATTCGCCTTAAAGCCGGCTCATGGTTGTGTATATCTAGGAAAGTTGCCAAATACGTAAGTTTAAAACTCATTTTGGTATTTAATTTGCTCTATAGACATATCTACCCATAATGTTAACTATGTACGTAGATTGATCATGGTTATAGAATAGTAAGTAGCACTAATGCACTTAAAAGAATAATCTTGCTTGAATTCGATAGAAACCGACAAATTCGAAGTCTGTTCACCGATGAATTTGAAGATATTGTGATCACTTGCGATAATCATGACGATATTTTACCGTCACACCAAAGAAGACTACCAATGAATAGAATGTTTGTCTAGCCCCGGACGAGACGTCGTCGGTATCGTCGGGGGCGTCGGACGCGGAGGGCGAGGGCCGCGAGGAGGAGGACGACGAACAGGAGGTCGACCACCAAAAGGTCGATGTGCCACTCGGTGGGAATGTGCAGCTGCACTGCCCTAAAGGTAAGACCGTGGGGACTGATGTTTTTATTTAAAACTAGAAGCTGCCGGCAACTTCGTTTGCAAATTATCCGAGAGATGACGCTGCTCACTAGGAAATAGTATGTTGTGTTAAAATCTAACAATTTTATTTAGTAAATATAAATAACCATTTATTTTGACATCGATCTCACTGAGTTACGATGAAGTTTTAGGTCGAAGCATGTTCGCCTAAGGTTGTGTTTTTACCAGAGCTGTGCGAGGTAGCAGAGCTGTGTGCGAGAAAAAATCCACCAATCAACGTGCTTAGCCACGCTCAGCGCGACTCGGCATTCGTGGATTTTTTCCTCGCACACCGCTCCGCTCCTCATGTAGCTCTGATGGAAATATAGCCCAAAGTTCCTATTCGGTTTATACTTTTAAGGGAAAAGATTCGCTGTATATAGCAATAGTGTTTGTATCCTATTTTGGTATGTGTTGTTACAACGAAGTGTGTACCAGGGAGCGTGGGGTGCTGGTGGCGGCGCGTGCTGGGCAACGCGTCGGAGGGCGCGGGCTGGGCGCCGGCCGGCTCCCACCACGCGCACGGCGTGCTCGGTGAGTCACCGATTCGTCATGCCATCATTCATCACTGTTTCATTTGTGGCCCTTAAATCTTGGGAGGCCACAGGCATTGGAGGATAGGCTAGGCTCCTATTTATGAAAATGACCATTTTATTACATACATTTTACTCTTTGACATAAACAGAGAGTAAAATCTTGAAATGACAAGACCTTGACGATTTGCCCGAGAGTGGGCAATGGAAAAGTATACCGTGATTTCATATGGATATTAGGTGCTTAAATATGTGCTTTACAATACAGACCTTTTTTGTAGTCCAACGTAGTGCGTGCGTACATAATTATATACGAAGAGAAAATCATCCTTCTTGGGCAAAGGAAAACACGCTAAACCGGTGAAATATAAACCCAGATTGTTCATGGGTAGATTTCCAAGTGTTTTGGGCGCTATGCTGTTTGTCAGAATCAGAATACCATAAGTGTTTTTAGTGTCTATATACACCTTTTTGGGAACTCCTTATTTTTACCTCTATCTGACTAATGAGGTGATGTTGTGCAGGGATCAAGGACGCCCTGTATCAGGAGGGCGGCGAGTACCGCTGCGTGGGCGCGCGCGGCGCCGACCTGGCGCGCCTGCGCGAGCTGAAGCGCGTCACTCTGCGGGTCACTGGTATGACATTTTTTTTAAATCAAGTTTACATAGAACGTGTTCAAACTGGTAGTAATCTATCAAGCAATATAGTGATGGTCAAAGTGGTCGTACATTTATGGTACTTCGAGCTAACCGGTTTGGCGGACCATAATTGTATGAACTTTTTATGAAAGAAGGATTTTTTTAACCAGACTGCTGCAATGCAGTGCACATACCACTATGACCTAGTTTTCACCATACCCTAGCTCATCAGTGAATAGGTTTTTCGAGGACGATCAAATCGTTACTGTAGTACATTACACAACTAGGGTGGTAAAACAGAGAAAAGCCGAGATCGGCGATGTTTGCGGCTCGAGCTGCAAGCGAGGGACGTAAATATGCGATCGGGGGCTTTCTTTATTACCTCCCGTGTCGTGTACATCATTTTATGTCTACACTTGACCAGAAAGCGGTCTCTTTCTGTACGCGTAGCGCAGAAGAAAGTTTTATTGTTGTTGGTGTCTATAGGCGGGGCCACGGCGCGCGCGGTGTCGGCGGCGGCGGCGGGCGCGGGCTGGCGGCTGGAGTGCGGCGCGTGCGGCCGCGCGCTGCGCGTGCTGTGGCTGGTGCGCGGCCGCGCGCTGCCCGCCGCGCTCACGCCCGACCTGCCGCAGCACTGCTGGCGCTCCGTGCTGCACGTCACCGACCCCGACGAGGTCTGTCCTCCTTCACCATTATCGACCTGTATCGGTCCGCCGCTGGACGTGCGCCTCTCCCGTGGCACGCCACTGAGCTCGATCTTCAGCTCTCCTCTTCGGGTCACCGTCTGATCTTCAAATGTCGTCGCTCCACCTTGTTACGGGGCGCCCTAGGCCCCAGTCTGGGGCAGTCGAAGTCGGTATTTTCTTATTTATGTATATGACTAGGTCTCCCGGTCACACGATGCGCAAAGGTGGCATTATTTTTAGGGTTAAAGAACCCTTATGGTGTGACTCCGCGATGTGATGCTACTCGCCCGGCTTGACTCGCTCACTCGCCGACGGCGGGACCGGTGCCTTTCGACGGGACTAAAACTTCGGACCATTTTCAGGTGTGGTGTATCGCCGGCGGTGCGGGCGGCGGCGCCGTGGCGGTGTTCCCGCCGCGCGCGCCCGCCCCCGCGCGCCACTCCGTGCGCGCGCTGCACGGAGCCGCGAGTCCCCACCGCGCCTCTGTGTCTGTGTCGGGAGTGGCTCTCGCCTGCCTGCTCCTGCGTAATTGAGCTCGAGATGATCTGATGAGGTCAGTGCGGTGAAGTGCAGACAGTGATACGACTGAAAGTGTAAATAGTGATATTTAGAGTGCTAGAAGAGTAGCCGTGGTGAAGTTTCGTGAAAAGCTGTCCGCGAGCGCTAAGTTTCTCGATACTTAAAAGAAGTCGGAGGCGAAGATTCCAGTTAAACTTTTATAACCTAGTTACTGATTGCGCGAGCGATTTTAAAGTTGTGCCAACGGTTTGAAAAGGAAGAAATAGAAAGATAACGGACCGAAATGAAACTGCGCGATACAAAGTTCCGAACCGAAGCAATACAGAATACTCAGATGGAAACTAAGGATGACCTAGTGGATAAGACTGCGCAAATATTGCGGATATTGTTGTAGACTTGAAAAGTTTATTGTGGTCCCCGGCGGGCTGTCCGTCGGGGCTGTAGATACGTCCTCCCGTCGCTTGCTCTTCTCGGCGAAGGAGGCTCTCTCCGATGGTGGGTCGACCTTTGGCAGGCCGATTGTTGTCAGTCTACCTCCAGCAGGTCGAATGTCGTGTCGGAGTCGTCTCTACCGCGCCGCGCTCTGGCTCTCTATCCGTATCGTAGCTGTTCGTATCTAGGGCGTCGCCCACTATCGTACGGGACTCGTCCCTTTACTTAGTCTTCGTAGGATCTATATGTAATAACTTCGTTATACTTAGCTATCTCTATACGCCGGTAAATTTCTTTATTAAGCCAGCCCTTCCCTCTCCTCCGTAACGGGATCTTTTCTAATTAATCTATAAGGTTTCTTTAATATTGGGTATTTTGAGAAAAACAGGAAGATAATGTGCCAAATTGTTGATATTTTAAAATAGATTTTTCTTAAAATTGATGAATGTGGAAGTTAATTTAGTGGTAATTTGTAACGGTGAAGTAATGTAATGTAACACCAATCGAAATGAAAATTAGAATTTATTGTAAGTTGGAGCGAGCGTTGTGCTAACGGACGCCAAAAGGCTTCGTGGGTCCGCTCGAGGCCTCGTCCGGTCTCGCGCGGCCTCGTTCGGCCGCATTCGGCCTCACCAGGTCATGTCAGGCTTCGGACGGACTCTCAGTGCCCAGCGCGACTGGCTAGCACACCGCTATATATTTTATATAGATGTCAAATTCGTAAAATTAACGTTTAAAACATTATGTATCATAGCTGAATCTAAATCATGTAAATTTCGATGTCAATTTTAGCGCTCGCGTAGCCCGGGCAGTTTTGTATGGACAAACGTTTGCTACCACAATTTTTGCAACTAGTACACTAGTGTAAATGTGAACAGAGTTAAATTTTTATCGAATGTTTGGTGTTGATGTTGATGTTGGTTAGTTTTGGTTGTTTTGCCGGCGGCGCCCGGCGGGGTGGCGCCTCGCGCGACTCGCGTCCGGCCGCGTCCAGTCGCAGCCGGTCGCGATTAGTCGCGTCCATGTTAGTTTAGTTGTAGGCGGTAGTGAGATGTATTTTTGTACCATTAAGCGATTCGCCGTCAATTGTACGATGATTTGAAATTGTATTATAAAATGATGTACAACGTTTCGTTAACGTACCTGAGTGGAAAACGCAATGTTCCGTCCATCGGATTCGAAGTAGATTAAGAGCTAGCCCTTCCCCGCGCGGTGCGCCCTTCCGAGTAGTGTCCTGTGTAGCGGAGCCTGGCGCCCACGACCAAGTGTCACCGAGTGTATCTATAAATGTGTATAATAATAACTTTCCTGCCCCTGGGGGCTCAGAGCGTCCATATAGTGTAGCGGGAATTGAATATCAGACACTTATGCTTGTTTGGCCTCTGTCGATTACAAAGACACTTACAATAATTTTTAACGTCTTAGAAAACAAATCTAATTGATTTTTATTAAACATTCGACTATCTCAAGACATTTGGCAATTGAAATACAACTGGGTATTCGTTTTAATTTGATTTTAAGATGCTCGCCATTCAGAAAATCTGAAAACAATTTAGGACCTTTGACGTGACAGATTTTGTGAATTCTACTTTGAATTACGAACTTTAATCTCTCTTTCGGATCTGGCGAAGGATTACTCGTAGATTGATCGTACTTATTTAATCTAACTTGAGTAGCACACTTGTATCCAGATTGGTACACTGAGTGCGACTTGGTCGGGGCACACTAGGTCATCCAAGTCAGCAGTAGTCCCTCCGCCGCGCCGCCCCGCCCGGTATGTCCCGCTCGCCCGCTTCGCCCGACCAATCGATACGTAAACTTGCCAGGAAACTTTCTTCCAACGCTCTTTGTTAACTCTTTCACGGGATGCGGACTTGGACGCCACACAAGCAATATGGTACCCATATCAGTGTATACGAATCTGGTGTTGTGTTTAACTTTAGGCGTTCCGCATTTGAATGTTATTTTCTGCCATCTCTGGCCGTTTTTTTGTCCGCTTGCGGAAAAAATCTCACTTTCTGGTCTGGGGAGATGTAAAATTATGTACACACTGCGGGCGGTTGTAAAAAAAGAACCAGATTGCATATTTATGTCCCGAACCGTAGTGAGGGCCACAGGGCCCTACGATCTAGGACGTGCTTTAGTCTATCGCCTTTGGTGTGTAATATACTATTGAATAGGTATGAACAAGAGTAGAACTGAAACAGAAGTTTTGTCGATTAATAACAATTGAAAAATAGGTGACCAATGATGGCTCAAAAACCAATTTTAAGCAAGCGGCACGTAGGCGTACATCGTTGCCCCGACCACTATATTGTAGTCCTTTGTTTTTGAGTATCTTATTCGCTTCTGTGGCGTGATCTACTATTTGTTATGTGTACGTAATGTATGTTGTTATAAATAAAGTCGGTTCAAAGGTGGCCAGTCCTAAGCAGAGGTCGTTACGAGTTTAAAGTGCCGCCATTCGGGCTATCGATGGCGTCGGGCGAGCGGTCGCTGGTCTCAGTTGTATCGTAAGTTCCGTACTTAGCGTCCATTCGATACTACGTGTCGCGTATCGGTGCCAACATAATTTAAATAGATCATAATATATATTTACATTATTTACTAATATACATTTTATTGTTTACTTTGATATTGAATGTACAGAATCCATAATATATTCATCGCCATGTGTTTATGGAAACTCGTATACCGGATAAATAAACGATATAAAAGTATATAAAGAGTTTTCTTTTCATTATTCCGCCTGACTTTATTCGGTAAATTTCAATAATCCGTCCGGGGCCCTCGATGGGAAAGGGTCCCTGGGCCGCCGGGATTAGAGTAGATTTTCCTTATTAAGCCGGCTTTTAATAAAATTAATCCAGAGGAGAGTGCGTGAGTCGGGAGTAGGGTTACCATATCTCAGGGTTTTCCTAAAATTTCAGATTTTTTGGGGGCTAGCAATACCAGTATTATTTGTATGAGCAATACCGGCTTCGTCCATATTAAAAAAATCGGTATTAGCAGCTCTATGCATGCCAGGATTGCGGCTGGACGACGAATACTTGAGATTTTTTAATTTTTAAATATGATATATTGAATTATTTGTTATCGTCTTCTATTCTATTTATCTATGTTCTCTTCTTTATGTACAAAAAACAAAGTCGAGTTAGTTACACCATGTATAACGCAAAAGGGCACAACTAACATTTTTTTTTCGGCACTGAGTTGTATACATATTCGGAATCAGTGAAATTTACTGATTCCGAATATGTATAGAACTCAGTATCGAAAAAGATGTTAGATGTGCCCTTTTGCGTTATAGCGGCAGTATAACTCGAGAACGGGTGAACCGATTTATAAGATCTTTGATTTGTGGGTGTCTCCGACTCGACTAGCGAATTAATTTAAAACATCTAAAATTCTGAGGCGAAACGAAGTGCGCTGGGACAGCTGGTTTTTTATTAAACAAAACCATGATATTCCAGTAATATCGCAATATAATGTCTTTAACACGCTAATACCCAATAGTTGACCATAGTTGGGTGGATTTTCGTCCGGGACATTTGTATGGCATACATTTAGTTTGGCATAGAAATGTCGCGGACGAAAATCCACCCAGTTATGCAGAAGCTTGCCTTGTTGGAATAAAACTTCTATGTAAGTAGTAGTTAGCAGTTTTTTTTTTATGAAATAGGGGGCAAACGAGGAGACGGGTCGCCTGATGGTAAGCAATCACCGTCGCCCATAGACACCTGCAACACCAAAAGAGTCACAGGTGCGTTGCCGGCCTTTCAGGTGGGAGTACGCTCTTTTCTTGAAGGTTTGAAGGTCGAATCGGTCCGGAAACACTGCAGGCGACAATTTATTCCACAGTTCAGTCGTGCGAGGCAGGAAGTTTCTAGCAAAACGCACAGTTGTGGACTGCCAACCATCAATCCGTTTATGTAAGAAACGGATTGATGTCACTCGCTAAATAACGTGTCAGGTTATGGGCCCAGAGGCACTGGTCGCAAGTTTCGTATACTTTAGATTATATACTTTTTGCTTAACTGCGTAAAGCATATTATCCAAGTATACAAAGCTTGCCTATATCGCTACTGTGGGGGTAGACTACAACTAAAAACTTGCAGTACGTCAGTTAATCCGTGATTATGGCGCTTGCAATAGTGCCGAAATATCGGGAACTCGCAAAAATAAACATGCATGGTAAATACAGTTTTACAGCCTTGGATTTGTAGAATTAACTTTCATTAAATGAACAGCAGAAATATTGACAAGTTGGCCTTTTTTAAAAAAATCACGTATTACATATATAGATACAAGAAATCAAAGTACATAGAAAAATTACATGGTACTCACCTGTGGTCCAGAATTGTCATAGCTGTAAAGTTTATGCCTTGAGGTGGGATACATGTGTAATACGTGTTCTCATAGATGGCGTTTAGGTTAAAAACCTATTAAACTAGAATGATACGAAAGTGAAAGTAGATGGTAAAATTGAGGGCGCTTGCTGCGTGCTCCGGTGGTCAAGTGGCTAAGGCGATGGGCCGGAAATCCAGAGGTACCGGGTTCGATTCCCGGTCTGCACCACAGGTGAGTACCATTTAATTTTTCTATGTACTTTGATATCTTGTATATGTAACTTAAAATGTGGTGTAATTTACCCGCATTAAAACAAATAAAGAAACATAATGTTTTTTTCATATGTAAATCAGGTATTTTCTTTGGACTTTTAAATGTTTCATCTGGTAACCCTAGCCGGGAGGACGCGTTCCGCGCCACTGCCTCTGAGCTAGTCCGCGGCGAAATACTCCAAAATGTGAGCTTCATGGAATATTTCCCCGGGACACTGGAAATCGGGAGGGCTTTTGTTATAAATGAAATGAAAATGATTTGCTTGAGATATTTTTTATATCGTAGGTATAGGACGATTATTCCCACTTTGACACTCGGGTCGTCTCGGTTTTAATCGTAAGGGTTCGTGTTTTCACATAAAGTATATAAAATCCTAAACTAAACTGTTACAATTACATAAAATATTTAAATCTATGTAACATAATTCATAATAAAACCTCAACCTAAGTATAGAAACTTCATAAACATTCTCAATTCAAATAAACTACAATCAACTTTTTATGACATGTTAATGACGGGCTAGCTTTCAAAATCAAAGGAATTATTATTAATTCATGGTTTCATTATTAATCACACAGTTGGTATTTATTGTAAATAACGTTTTATAGCAGTAAATTCCCTTGAACTGGCGATGTAATAATCAAATCAAGCCGCATCTCTGTTATTCATAGGTCTACTGTACAAAATGTAACTGTGGCAGGTGATGAACATTGCTGTTTTAGATAGTTAAGTGCACACTATGATGTTATGAATCTGCAGCAATGTGTCTCGTGTCATTTGCACTTCCGATCTCTTCCGAAAAAAGTCGAGAATTGCCGAGTGTCACAGTCCAAATAATCATGTCTCTGTTATCATCGCCCATGAATGTGTGCAACACCAGAGGCGGTACCTATACGTTGCCGAAATTTGAGAGCCCTGTTTATTCGTCTCTTGAAATATCCCATGTCAAAACCCTCCGGGAACACTTCATCCAAGTCCTGCCAGTTCATGGAAAATCAGCGTGGTGCGCTTATTTGAGTGTATACTCTACTTTCCGAAAATCGTTTTTTCCTAATAGCGATTAATACCAGTCGCATATTTTACCACTTTTTATTTTCTCGTTAGCTTCCTTTCCCGAAACTGTTTTTAACCAGTTGCATATTTTGCCAGTTTATTTATTTTTCAAAAGCATATTTTTCCAATACGTTTTTTAACCACTTGGACAATTTCTCACGGTATTATTTTTTCAATAGCATATTTTTCCGATAGGGTTTCTAACTATTCGCATAATTTACCACTATAGTTCTTTTTCAATAGCTTATTTTCATGAGCAATATTGATTACTGAGCTGGAACCTTTTTGTACTGCTGCAAGGCACACAGAATACAATTTTACAAGCTACCATGTGCATTGTTTGTTTTATTTTTTTTGTGTTTAATATCATTATTTTTTTCTTTCATGTTTCACCTTTCTGTTTTTCTGTTTCCTAGGTTTTTTTGTAATTATTGTATTTTTGTGTGTGTTATAGTGGAACAAATAAATGTTTTATGTATCTATCTATCTATCTATCCACCTGTCAGGCGTTTGCCCCTTACATTCCTAGATCTGAATGTCTCAGCAGTCCCATGGGACAAGTGGCACTAATATTTTTATCCATATTGTTGTCCCAAAAGTCCCATTACCGCAGGGGCGTATTTTGAAATTTGGCACCCCGGGCCAATAAGTTTTGCCGCCCCAGAAGAAGTAAAAGTTGGTTGAATGGCGCCAAAACCAAAACAAAATGCAACCGGCCAGGGGCGGAGCAGCCGCCCCTGGCGGATTGGCGCCCCGGGCCATGGCCCGGATGGCCCTAGGGTAAATACGCCACTGCATTACCGTCATCACCGTAGGTATCTCATAGTAGTCTTTGACGTTTCAGCCACAAGACGAATGAAATCCCTATCATGTGCTGTGTAGTGTTTACGTCACAAAATAAACCGTCTAGCACAATACGTTTAAACATAAACAAAACTACCCTTGAAAAGCAGAAATGTTCTTTGCATTCTGTAGGTGCCCTCCGCAGATGCGACAAAAACACTTGTCATGAAAATAAGCTATTGAAAAAGAACTATAGTGGTAAATTATGCGAATAGTTAGAAACCCTATCGGAAAAATATGCTATTGAAAAAATAATACCGTGAGAAATTGTCCAAGTGGTTAAAAAACGTATTGGAAAAATATGCTTTTGAAAAATAAATAAACTGGCAAAATATGCAACTGGTTAAAAACACTTTCGGGAAAGGAAGCTAACGAGAAAATAAAAAGTGGTAAAATATGCGACTGGTATTAATCGCTATTAGGAAAAAACGATTTTCGGAAAGTAGAGTATACACTCGCTTATTTTTGGGATGCCAAGCATCTAAAAAGTGAGGTTGGACTAAGATGTGGGTGGGATATGGTAAGTAAAGTTGAGGTTTTTTTATAAACTTATTTATTACCTAGGAATAAATAAAAGTCTATAAAAATATTATATTTCCAACAGGCAAGATCCAAGTTTGATTGAAGTTTAAAAAGAAAAGAAATAAATTAAAAACAAAAACGCAATTTTGATATACTTATTATGTAACCGTTATTTTAGGGAGCAAATACGTTACGTTAGAAACAAATATCAAATTACACTCTATCACATTGCATCACACTTATATTATGTATGTGAAAGTCTGTGAAGATGTTTGGATGTTTAGATGTTTGGTTTAACATCCAAATAACGAGGTAATAACTGAATGGATTGAGTTGAAATTAAGCATGCAAGTAGACCAAGTCCTGGATTGAAACATAGGATACTTTATATCCCGATAAAGAGTTCCTTTGGGACAATAACGGGAACAACGCGGGCGAAGCCGCGGGAAAATGCTAGTAATATTATAAATGATAAAGTTTACGAAGATGTTTAGATCCTTGGAGGTTTGAATGTTTGGATGTTACTAAATAACGGGGTAATAACTGAATGGATTGAGCTGAAATTAAGCATGCAAGTAGACCAAGTCCTGTATTGATACATAGGATACTTTATATCCCAAAAAGAAGGTAAAGAGTTCCGTTGGGACAGTAACGGACACAACGCGGGCGAAGTCGCGGGTAAATACTAGTTCTAAAGATAAAGTAACCGGCCATTTTCAAGTTTTTTTTTACATACCGAGCCCAGTAAAGTAAGAAATGTCTGAGATAACATGTGATCGGAGACTTTCTTATTTACTGGCCAAGGTTTGTATACTATTTTTCTGTTCGACGGAGCCAGAAAGCAGCATCTTAGTTTAGCGCAGCGGCCGGCAAGGTGACGCTTTCTGGCCGGAAGGCAGAAAAATTGTATTAAATATAAGATAACCAGGCATCGGATATTCCTGCGCCTATTTACCTAAAGTTGGCGAATTCCCGGAAAAAACTAAGCAAGTATGGAGTCGGCTTCTTAAGTGTAAGTTTTGTGAAGCACGCACGGATGACTTTTACGCCATTATGCGCAAACGCGTCGCGTCCCTGGTGGGGCGCCTGCGCGGCAGCCCGAACAGCCTCCTGCAGACGGTGGCGGCGCGCCTGGACGGCCCCTTCCTGTCATACTGGGACAGGTTGCATAGGGCGTCCAACTGAATGTTTTTGTGTTGTAGTTATTGCATGTTTATACTAACATAGGATAGGATGTTTGTTTGTTTGTTACTAATCATTTTATGGAATTTCTATTCTGAAATAAATTATTTGATTTGATTTGATTTGATTTGATTTAAGAATATATTTTTATATAATATAAGTGATTACCTGTTCATTGTTATCGTCTCTTTGTTAAAATTATATTTAAGATAAAACTTAACGCAAATTGTTCTATTAATAGTAGCTATAACGTTAATTCGTTACCGAAATGAATTGCAGGTAAATTAAATAATATTATGTCGTTCTGTACATGGGAAATAACTACTACTACTACAAATAGTACATTGCAATACTATAATAGGTAGTGTTTATGTTAGCCTAATTTCCGAAATACCGGTAAATTTACTAAAAGTAAAAAAATAAATTGAGTCCGCCTCCATACCATTCAAGTACCTACGCCGACGCCGAAGTTTAGGTAAATAGTCGCAGAAATATCCGATGCCTGAAGATAACGTTTTTAGGTAACCCGTCTATAGTGATCGCGTGACCCTATCATCGCTACACTCGTATAGGTAGTCATATATATATTGGACTCACAAAATTCTAGACATTTTTAGCCTCATTCCTTGCGATCCGTCTCGTCTCGCTTCCGTACCCTTCCTTTTATCTTTCTTATTAATTTTCCTTGAAATCTTCAAAACCTTCCATTAATTATAAATTATAAGGGTCCCAAATGTACTCATGAATAAATATGAAAAGGTTATGCTGAACAAGAAACGGTATATTTGGTGCTAGCATTTTGCCGTGGCTTCGCCCGCGTTATTCACAATACCCCAAGGGAACTTTTTACCGGAATATAAATTCTATGTTTCAATCCACGACTTGGTCTACATTTATGCAAAATTTCCTACTGATGACCGTGTTATTTAGTTACATAGATCCAAAACTCGAAACATCTCAACATTTTCACAAAGTTTCACATTTATAGTATGAGTGGGATGTCTTTTGACTAGCGTCACTAAAACGTGTGTTTTAGTTAGCACATAACATTTAGTTAGGCGTGTTATTAACATGCGTAGTGAAAACATGCGCTAAAACCGTGCTTTCTGAGACACCACTTGGCCAACATTTTCCACAACGCCACTTTCATAGAATAGAATAGAATAGAATAGAATAATTTATTCATCAATTCATATTACATAATTATTATTACAAAAAACATAACCTGCAATAGAATGACATGTCAAGTAATGGACATAAAGCATAATACTTTATAGATCCTTGCATATATTTTTAATACATAACTTAGTTTTATTCATTATCATAACCATCCTGATTATTATTATTATTATTCAATTACTGACTTCATGTACTCGTCTATATTGTATATTGTATTATTAAGTAATATAAGTTTTAGTTGGGACTGGAAACATGCCACGCTTTCGATGTCTTTCACGCGCTTTGGTAATTTTTCGTAGAGGGTTGGTCCCATCACCCGGGGATCCTTGGTGCATGGGGCCAATCTTCCACGAGCATTAATTAGACGATGTGCGTTTCGCGTGTTAAAATTGTGCACATCATTACCACGTTTAAAGGTGCTTAGGTTACGCTTCACATACATCACTGTGTCGTGTATATACAGAGAGCATACTGTTAGTATTCGGTTGGATTTGAATAAAGTTCGGCAAGATGTTCTCGCGGGAACTCCCAGTACAATGCGGAGAGCCCGTTTCTGGAGTATTAGTACTCGATCGGTATCCGTTGAGTTACCCCAGAGGATGACCCCGTAGGAGATGATAGAATGTATATAGGCATAATACACTTGTAGAAGGGTGTCTGGCGACACTAGTTTGCTTATCTCGCGTAGTGCATATATAGAAGTTGCCAGTTTGTTGCATACATATTCAATATGCGGCTTCCATGAAAGCGTATTGTCAAGTTGGAAGCCTAAGAACTTTACAATTTTCTCCACTTGAATGTCGTTGTACAGCGAGAGTGTTGGGTAATTAATTGTACGACCACTGAATAGCATACATTTTGTTTTTTCTGTATTTAGTTTAAGTCCGTTTGAGTCAAACCACGTTTTAAGCTCTTGAATGACTATATTCAGCTTGAGTTGCAGCTCATCGTATGTCTTTCCGGCCACAACAACACTTGTGTCGTCAGCAAATAATATAACTTGCCCTTCGGTTACAGCCTTGGGCAAGTCATTAACAAAGATTAAAAATAGGACATTTCCCAACGCAGATCCCTGGGGGATTCCCACAGTGACTTGAGCCGGTGATGACCTGACTTTCTCATCCGGATTTTGCACCTCTACCACTTGCGATCTATTTTCCAAAAATGAGGATATTAGGGTATGCGATTTGTTTCTGATACCTAATCTACTGAGTTTTATTTTTAGAAGGTTGTGATTTACTGAGTCAAACGCTTTTGACAAGTCGCAAAATAGCCCAGCGACTTTGAGTCGCTCGTTCATAGAAGACACAACATTGCTGAGTAGCCGTGAGGAAGCTGAGGTCGTCGAGTGCTCCTGTCTGTACGCATATTCATCATCATCATCATCATTTCAGCCATAGGACGTCCACTGCTGGACGCATATTGTTGGGTTGTTAATATTGAGTTATTCTCTAAGTATCGGGTTATAGAAGAGGCTAAAATAGATTCAATTATTTTTGAGATTGTTGGGACAATTGTGATGGGACGGTAGTTATTTGGGGCAGATACGGCGCCTGATCCTTTATATATTGGGCATATTCGGGATTTTTTCAGTACGTCAGGGTATTGCCCTGAGTCAAACACTTCATGTATTATGTTACATATTATTGGAAGCAAAGGTTCACAATATTCTGCAATAAGACCTCCAGTAATGCCGAACAAGTCAGGGCTATGTTTATTAGCAAGTTTAGTTCTTATTGTTTTGTTGATTAGGAAAGGATCAGCAAATGGTAGCTCATAATGGCAATTTATTGTATTTTCCAAAAAGCTGAGTGCTTTGTTTTCATTAGGTGGATATAAGTCTGAAAATTGCTGTCCAACACTCAGAAAATATGTGTTAAAGGCATCGGGCACCTTTTTTTTATCAACAGGGCCATTTTCGTTTGTAGGTAAGCTGTATGTGTTTACGTTTTTGCGTTATTTTATTTGATTCTTCCTTAATTATGGTCCAAACCTCTTTTTTAACGTTTTTACTACGATTTAATCTATCCGAAATAGTTTGTTTTTTCGTATTAATAACCAAGTTTTTAAACTTATTTTTGCTGTCTGTAATGCATTTTTTTAGTACGGTTTCATGTGGGTAGGTTTTTAACAACTCACAATAACCTATTATGTCTTGTTGGCAAGACACGATCTCTGGAGTTAGCCAGCGACACTGTGTATTTTTAGATTTAACATTTTTACACTTGATCGGACAGTGAGTGTTGTACATGTTTAATATAACTGTCATTACACGGGTTATTTTGCTATTAACATCTAAGTTATGGTTACTTAGTATATTGTTCCAATCATAGAACTCCAGTGCCTGGCGAAATGATCTTTTTGTATCGCTATTTATATTCCGTCTATATATGGTAAGAGATGGAGTTTCATTTTGTACAATCGGTACAACGCAAGTTATTAATTGAGCGAGGTGGTCTCCAATACCAGTGGTTAGAGAGGCGGCGGACACATCGCCAGCGGGCAGCGACGTCGCGGCGGCGTCTATGGACGTGCTCGATCCGCCGGAGACCCGCGTCGGGAAGTCTATAATATTACGTATTCGAAACGAATTCAAAAGGTCACAGAGTTTTTTATATCTAGGACATGGCGATAGTGCGTCAAGATTCCAGTCACCAACTAACAATATGTTAGAGTATTTTTTTGTCAAAAACGTTAAAATGTCATTTATAATTGTTAGGAACACATTAAAATCACCATTATCAGTTCTATATAATCCTAATACTAAAATATTCCACGAAGTCAATAGGACTGCGGTGCAATCACAATGAAACTCCTGTGTGAGCGAGTCGATATCTACGCGGGTAAACGGGACATTGTCCCGGGCGAACGTTATCACTCCGCCATGCAAGCGTTTTTTACGACAGAAACTATTGGCCACGACATAGCCCTCGATTCGCACGCACGGTATCTCATTGTTTTTAAGCCAACTTTCGGTACAAACAATCAGTTCAGGTTGTGTGTGTTGCACACTACAAATTAACATAGGGATTTTATTTCGTATGCATTGCACATTCTGGTGCATAATTTTAATTACATTATTACTACTTTTGTGACATAATTTGTTTGATGCAACTTGTTTTGTTACCGCTTGACGCTTGAAGTCTGATTCTTTGTATTGTGTTTTACGTTGTGGCCACAGAGTCAGCGGTGTTCCTTGGCGAGCGCCTCGCTCGCCCGGTGCTGCGGTGAAACCACTCACTTATTTCCGTTCCTAGTGGCCATATTAACACTCTCTCTCTCTCTGGGGTCGGTCCCTCATGTCTGAGGATCGTGGTCAGCATCAGGGTTGCACTTGGCGCGGATGATCTTCATGATTCTACGGATGTTCATTCTAACAAAGGTACAAAAAGGTGACGCAATGGAATACTAGATTTGGGACACATTTTTTCACGTACCTATAAGGTTCGAAAGTACTAAAATTTTTGAGCCAGAAAAACCTCAACAGTTCATATTCTGAGAAAGTAACTGCCTCGGGATTATTTTGAAAAACTCTCTTTAGCACGTGAAACCGTGGTTTTAGTAAGTAAAACCGTGCGTTTTAGCATGTTAAACCATGCCACAACGCATGTTTTGGCAACATTGCTTTTGACCTTTGTTATAAAGCCGTTAGACGCCAGAGTTCAAGAGATTCGCTGAGCGAGTGAGGCCTAATTTGGGTATAAATTGTTTGCGGAGGCCGGGCCGTGACGGCCCGCGGCGGAGGCGGCTTAGGAGTTAGGCCTCACGATTAGCAGTCCGTGCGAGCGCGAAACGACACCGTCACGTGCTTATAATGCGTGTAAGGAGTCCCCGGAAGACGTGCGAATGTTTATAATCTGCAGATCCGCGAAAGATTTGAATTGTCCCATGTCGTCTGTTTTTAGGGTTCCGTACCAAAATGGTAAAAAAGGAACCCTAATGGTTCAACTCTGTCTGTCTGTTCGTCTGTCACAAGAAGATATCTCAGGATCTACTAATGCTATCGACTTGAAATTTGGAATAGTGTTAAAAATCGTTAACCCAAAC
Organism: Eudemis profundana; assembly: GCA_947034925.1. Classification (NCBI taxonomy): domain Eukaryota; kingdom Metazoa; phylum Arthropoda; class Insecta; order Lepidoptera; family Tortricidae; genus Eudemis; species Eudemis profundana. The sequence goes on along the minus strand of OX344816.1, from coordinate 16,909,809 downwards.
TGATTGGACAGAAAAAAAATCTTATACCTTTTTTAGTTTTTCAAAGCAAAGTTAAGTTTGTCCCACCATACAGTTTATTTATGACTGTAATTTAGAATTTTTCAAGGTAAACTCAACTAACGGGTTATATATACTCACGGACAATGAATTCGGGTCATTTTCTATTAACAATTATATAGAAAAGGGTGCTAATTAAACAGACTTCTTTTTAATAGCATTATTCGCCTCTAAAAATCTACATTGCCATCTAAATTACTAAGTCAGCCACAATTACCGAGCGTCTGAATTATACTATCTTAGCCACTACTTATCTTCTATGTAGGCCACTCTAAATACAACTCAGCATGGTGGTTATTTTTTAGCATCTAAACTTGTAACATGCATTCAAGCAGTAGACATCTAAAATCTTAATATATGCCATCAAAAAAGATATGCTATTAGCTTCTAATTTTTTAACTCAGTACGCTTAAAATATAACTCAACCCACATTAATTAATCGTCAAAATTTTGCTAAAATTGTCATCTAATAGTAAATTTTGGCCACTAATATTACCTAGAAACTGTTGAGGAGAGACATAAAATTAGTCCATTACACAACTAGGGTAGTAATACAAAGAAATATTTATATAAGTACATTATGTAATGTATGTACTAAGGCTGGCACCGACCTCTAGAAAAGTTACCATAAAACTTTTATTTTAACCTTTTTTGAAGTTGGTTTAATTTTTTAAATTACTTTATGCCACACCTGGCAATAAAGTGACTTTTTCCGCACGCTGCGCGTACGGAAAAAGCCGCTTTCTGGCCGCCTTTTTCGTTCAGCCTATTTAAGTTTTTTGTTAAAGTCATTTCCCCCAACGGCCCCTTTGTTATAAACCAACCAAATTTCTAGCACTTGTAAAATTTTCGACGAATGACTTTAAATCGGAGCGCATAACACATCCGCACACCACAGTTTTCTGGTAGCAGCTCGTTTTTAATGTCAATAGTGACTTTCCGTATCTCCGGCGCTGCGGGAACAGCAGCCCTTCCGCCCTTGCATGACGACGCACGGTCACTTCGCTCGGCTCCGCAGCTTCGGCTTGTTGGTCGCCTTCGGCGACCAGCCTCAGCCGCTCGCCTCACTCGTTCCCGCGCTTCGTCATGGCGGGCGAGGGCTGCTCTCCCTCCACGCCTCCGGCTTTATAAAAACACTCTAGGGCGCGCTGTGTCGGCACGCCTCCTAACCAGCGAGAGCCCTAGATTCGGATTTTCGCAGGCTAATATCGTATACATAATATTCCATCATTGAAAATTTTACATTTTACAATCCGTCATTTATCTTGGTAATTATCAAATTTAGAGAAAAATTACCCATACAAAACACGCTTATTTTAGACAAAAAAAATTTAGTTAAAATGATATTCGGCTATATAATGATTAGTTAAAATAAGAATCGACAAAGTGAGTTTTAGATAAAATAATATTCGACAAAACAAGAGTTATGCAAATGATAATTTAGGTAAAACGAGTTTCGACAAAACAATAATTATGAAAAATGAATTTATACATATTGACTTTAGACAAAAAATTCATTATAGTAAAAGTTGTTAGACAAACTGAAATTAGACTTGTCTAAAAAAATTTAGACAAGTCAAGGGAATACCTAGAAAAGCATTACAGCGCCCCCCAATCTAAATCCTATTCTCTTTCCGCACAGAGTCTAACGAAATTTTGTATGTGGAAATGGTAAAAAAGCTTCCTAACCCAAAACCTCGTACAATTTCGTACGAGCCTAATAGTGTCCTCGTACCTCGTACAGCAGACCACAAATCTCGTATTTGTACAAGGAACCTCGTCTGGCAACCCTGGTGACTAACTCGTCGGTACTTGAATGGCGCTCTCTGATTGGTGCAAATGGCCGGTCACTGTCGTCTCGCGCACTCGCGCCAAATTTTGAAGTGGCTATTTTCTCGATAACAGAATATGATGTATTATTTTACATGCTAAGTTATAATAAATGATGTTGTCAATGGAAGCTTGAATTATATTTTTTTGAGGACTTTGTGTTGAAGCCGTAAAACGTAAAATGGTGATGAAATGTAAAATCCATGGCTGAGTTAGTAAATTAGGTGGCAATATATAAACAAGAAGGCAAGTTAAGATAATTGTTGATCTTTGTTTGACGCTTTCTAAAGAATATTTAGTTGGCGTTGTAAAAGAGACGAATTAATTTATTAGAGGCTATCTCATTTTCCCGTTGCTTAGTTATAAAATGAGAAGTTTGAGCACGTGGCCAAGAAATAAATCTGCGGCTTGACATATAATTTCCCTATAGAAAATGACCCGAATTCATTGTCCGGGAGTGTATTTTGGCTTTGTAATCCGTTACTGTCAAGTAAATCCTTGGGCGATCTCTGTTAGTTGTTTTTGAATAAAAATAGTTCCATTGCTTATAATGCTTATACAAGGAGGTTATACGTCGTTTTTAGGGTTCCGTTGTTATTATGCCTCCGCTGTGCGTCTGTCACAGGGCTGAATGCTTTGAACCGTAATAGGTAGAGACTCGAAATATTTACAGAATGTCAATTCACGAACTTTCGTTTCTCTCTGCCCCACTCCCCGTTCATGAAAACGCACCTGATACTGGTTCCACTTCAGAAATAAACGTTTCCTAACATAGAAACGTTTTAAACTTGCATCCACAGAAGCGCCGTGAATTTCCCGCGTGTTTGTCCTCGCCGGGGAAGTTGCCGCTTATTTAAATAGTTCGATTTTAGTTCGCGACGCCGCGACCCGGATCAAGCGGTGCACATAAACTGTGCACATTTGAATTAAAACATGAATTAGGTTAAATAGTACCATTTTTCACTTCAGTCACAGAATAAGTAAAAAGTATGTACTACGTACAGAAGTCTCTCTATATTGAAATAAATTTTATTTATTTATTTATTTATTTATTAATACATGTTAACATGACATTACAGTAAAAAAACCAATGCGTCATGAAACGTAGAAATAAAATAACTATTTAGGCGACGAAACGGCGTGGCCCCGTTGCATCGTCGTCTCTGGTGTAGGATTCGGCAGGTTGCCCCGAAATCGTTTTAAAAGAATGCGCTGAATTTTTATCTAAACCTCTTGCTTTCCTATTTAATGAGTCATTGCGAATGGGGGCTTTCCCAATACAGTGGCAAATTGCTCGAATAACACCTATTTATAAAAAAGGCGACGTGGCAGAAATTTCTAATTATAGGCCCGTATCAATTTTACCAGCTGCAGGAAAGGTATTTGAATCGATCGTTCAAAAGAAAATACACTGGCATGTTAGGGAGCAACTTCATACCGCACAGCATGGATTCTTACCTCGTAAGTCAACCACGAGCAACTTAGTCGGGTACGTAAACGATATCGCTGAAGTGCTAGATAAATCAGGTGAGATACACGCAATTTATACCGACTTCAGCAAAGCGTTCGATTTGATTGACCATAAAATCCTCATCATGAAAATAGAACACATGGGTATACACGGTTCTCTGCTTCGTTGGTGCGAGTCATACTTGAAAAATCGATCACAGTTGGTAGCCCTGCGTGGTTTTAAGTCTGAAGCGTCACGTGTCCCCTGCGGTGTCCCACAGGGGTCTCATATAGGACCATTATTTTTTTTAATATATATAGACGATCTGGCGAGATCGATAAGTAGTAATCTCAAAATGTACGCTGATGACTTAAAAATATATAAAACAATAGAAGATAATAGTGATAGAATTATCCTACAAGACAATATTAATAAAATTTCGCATTGGTGCAGTCTCAACAACATGATATTAAATAGTGCCAAATGTTACCACATCAAATTTACTCGGAAGAGAAATCCAGAGCCCACTACGTATTATCTCAACGGAGTTCCACTAACCGAAGTCAACAAGATTCGCGATCTCGGCGTGACAGTTGACGGTGCACTTAACTTCCGGGATCATATAGATACAGTTGTTAAAAAGGCGTCACAACTCTCGGGGTTTGTGACAAGACAGACTAAATCCTTCAAGGACCCGAAAGTCATGATACCCGTTTATAATTGTGTAGTTAGGAGTATTCTGGAATACTGCTCTTCAGTATGGAATCCCGGCTACAAGGTACATTCCGATCGTATTGAGCGAATTCAACGTCGTTTTCTATACCAGCTGACTTATGTCCAAAAAAAATGCAAAATTATGCCGTCATATGAATCAAGGCTTGAACACTACAAAATGGAATCATTGTCAGATAGACGAAAAACTTGTGACATTCTTTTTCTATATAAACTTTTACACAGTTTAGTAGACAGTCCAGAGCTTTTAAAATATGTTAAGTTAATTGTCCCCCGTGTGGGCAGTCGTCTGTGCAACAGAAAGCCCTTCTTTCTCCCTCTCTGTCGTACAACCATAGGTAGGCATGCACCTCTGTATAGAATGATAGCATCATACACTAGCATCATGTCTAAATTTGATATTTTCTCATGTTCCTTAGCCTCAGCTAAACTTAAACTTAAGGTAAAAGAAAATTAACTACATTTTCATACTTCGTCAATCCAGTATGTTTAACTTAGTTTTTTGTACTTTAAAGGTCCCGTACTTATGTAATAGACTTTCTTTGTTTCTTTTTTTTTTAATTGATTGTATTTTTCTCTCTGTGTAACTTTCTTTTTGATATATGTATTTATAATATGCAATCTTTCATAGATTGCAAAATAACTGCACTGTTTATTGTTTATTTATTAGGCATGTTGTGTCTACTGTTTTAGGGTGTACGAAAAGTGTCTTAAGTGAGCTATCCATTTGTTATTACAGTTAATTTGTATCATCCAGTTTGTAGACCTTAAATAAAAAAAAAAAAAAAAAAAAAATAAAAAAAAAACCGTCGAAACACGACACCCTTCGGCCAGAAGTCAGCACTTGCGATGGTTTCCTGCAGCGGCCGCGGCACGCGCACCACAAACGAGCTGAAGTGCACATAGTGGCGCGAACGCAGCTGGAACACCCTCAGCGAGAAGCCGGTCTTCTGACGAACGTACTCCGCCACCTCATCAGCCGTGGCGGTGTAATGTAGGCGCGATACATATAGCGCCTTGCCCGGTGTGGCGACCCGCAGACCAGAACCGACCGGTTCTGCAGTACCACACTGACTCTTGCGCGGGTTGCGCTTCCTCGACACCATTGTGAAGCCCTCCTTATCCACATCGGTGCGCGGGGGCTTCTCCTTTGGAGGAACCCGAACTTCACGCGCTCTTGAGGGCGCGTCTCTCCGATTGGCTGCGACAGACCGACCGGCTACGGCATCAGCATAGCGATGACGTGATTTAGACGAAGGGGCGGGGGGAGGCCCGGCGCGGAGGGGGCACGCGGGCAGTGGAACGGCATGCGCAGTGTCAGCAACATGCAAACTGACCGAGTCGACACTTGACGCCCGGTCATTACTCTTGGAATTTGACGTCACTGGTGACCGAGTTTCTGGGGCACTATTACGCAAACTGATGATTTCTTTGCGTAACTCGGCTATAGTAGCCTGTGAATCGTCAAATTTTCTCAAAATTTCAGCCATGCCTGCTTTAAGGGCCACGATTTCCTTCAGCAGGCCACTCACGTCGACATGTTCTGGAATGCAGGACGGCAATCTGGAGACCTCCGTCGCCACGAACTCAGGCAAGTCGCTCTCTCGCTCCCTCAGAACATCAACGATGTCCTTAAGGGATTTTTTTCCGGATTCGTCTCCTCTCCGGTGAGGTATAACTGTGCCGGCGATCCCGAGGGACTCGAACAGCACCTTCTTCGCTGCGTAGATGTCGGTAGCACTGAAGCTCGCCAAACACACCTGCTCCGCGTCCAACTCATCTTCCCGCAGTATCCGCAGCAGAAAGGTGAGGAGCTTATTCACGACGGTTTTACTCATCGTTTCAAAACTATTAGCAGCGGCCGTGCCGCGCTAATTCCGCAATTAATTAATTAATTAGTCATCAATGCGTCTACGTCGCGGCGCGCATTGGACACGACTGAATAAAAACAGATCACTCACGTTATACAAATGACATCCACTCGACATGTTTCGGGAGCATTCGGCATTCCCTTCGGCGACTACTGCGTCTATACTCTCTACTTTTAGGTACTTAAAAAAGGTAAACAAAAAAAAACACGTGACTCGGGTCGTTCAGCCAATCAAAGTAATGTTTTATGTCTGTGGCACAATACCACTGGCTGAACGACCCTAGTAGTAAAAAGTATAGCAGTCAGCGCGGCTCGAAGCCGGTGCGGGCGCGGGGGGCGCGGGCGCAGGCAACGTTCTACATCTACCCACATTGTTATTGTCTACCGTACACACAACACTCACAACATCTTCTAAGGGCGCGTTCCCACAATTCCCGGCTCACTAAGAAGAACACACTGACGTATATAAAGGACAGGGCTAACGAGCGCGCAGACGGTTCCAACGCGTTGGTCCTAAAAATTAGTTTTAGGATCAACGCGGCAGTGGGACGCACCGATCCGACCGTCTCTCTATCGCATAACACTTCGGGCTAAGCCCCAGGAGAGGAAATATTGAAACCGCAGAGTGAGGCATTCGAAGCTCTTCATGGAAAGAGTCAACACACGCTGGACTAACAAACTAAGGAAGTACAGCAGAAGACAACTCAGAACCATAACGGGGGTGTTTACAGGTCACTTCGGGGTCAAAGGAATCCTGACCTGACCAAGCTGGGACTATCAGACAATGCTGAATACAGAATGTGCGGCGAGGAAACAGAGACAATGAAACACTTATTGTGCGAATGTCATGCCCTCGCCAGAACCAGAATGAAAGAATTTGGCACTGGTTACCCAGAGCCAGATGAATTCCAAGCACTACCAATGGGGTCCATCATCCGATTTATGGAGATGGTGGAACAGGCCAGGCGGTAAGGGGTAATTACACAAAAAATCCCATTGGGTCAAAGTGTATCCGTAAGGACCCCTATTACCAAGATAAGAAGATAAGAGTCACTCCTGCAGTAGCCTATAGACGCTTGCAAAGCCAGGGGCATTACGTGCACGTTGCCATAGAAACCTGTGAGTTAAGAAACGTTTTAAACTTGCATCCACAGAAGCGCCGTAAATTCCCCGCGTGTTTGTCCTCGCCGGGGAAGTTGACGGTTATTTAAATAGTTCGATTTTAGTTCGCCGCGGCCCGCATAGGAACAGTGCACGTAGACAGTACTCTCACGATCTTTGATTTATGGCATAGAAGCTTTTGTGGCTCGAATAAAATTTTCCTAGGGACTTCCCAGCGATATTAATTTATCCATAAATTGTACTTTCTTATGATAGTTATGACTATGAGATAAGATATAATGAATATGAAAGTTGCATACCTATTACTATTATGCTATGCAATGTCATAAAATTTACTTGAATTGGCCTTTGTTGCCAGGCACTCATGATTTCAGTTTACTGTGTATGGAATTTGATTGAAAGAGGCGGTCGGATCAGCTGCGTTACGTCCGGTGGTCTGTCTGTCTAACTGAGACCATAGAAAATCATAAATCAAAATTCAAAACGAATAAAAAAAGTTACTTTATAAAGTCTAGGTACTGCGTTTACTAGCACCGTGGTCCGGGGGAACAAATATCTATTTTATTGTCGGCGAGCGTGTTTCACGCGTGCTTAGCGCTTGTTGTGAGACTTGCGCCGCGCAAATAAACATGAGCGCAGCGAGGGAAATGCTTCTTGAGGTGCAGTTGGGAAGAAAACTGGAAGCTATATTTATTCTGCATGCATTTAGTGTTGCGGGTAGCGCAGGGCATGCATGATAGCGTATTTATTTCCTTCCTTTTGTCACACGGAATTAGTATTACTTAGTTATTAGATATTTTATTGTAAAATTGTATTTGTTTCTCTTTGTTATTCTGTACTGTGTAAGTTCTGTAACGTTCTGTGTTCAGTGTGGCAATAAATGTTTCTTATTCTTATTTTTATAGGTGGCTGTGTCCTACTAATCAATGACAAGCAATGAAAATAGGAAATATTGTACGCCATATTCTGGCTGACTGCGACGAACTAAATTACTATTGTTATCATCTAGGTATTTATTACCAATCACTTTCCGACAATAAATTTAAATCTTATATTAACGCCATATTGTTGTAATACTTTTTGGTTAAAAAGAGAAACTGGTGAGTTTCTTCCGGCGCTTCTTCTCACCAGAAGGTCAATTACCCGAAGCGCCAAAAGAAAATAATTAGAGATGAGACATGTAAAAGAGCCCTTGAGGGCCCTCAAGGGCTCTTTTACATGTCTCATCTCTAATTATTTTCTTACAGAAATAAATTATTTTATTTTATTATTTTAATTATTCTATTCTAAAGCCTAAGAACATTGGGTGCATTAGTATTTTTAAATTGTTATGGTACACGGTGATATGTATACTGATCATGTCGCTTTTGCCTTCGGCTTCTCCGGAGTATATTCAGCATTTTTTTCAAGCCTGGCTGTATGTAGCTTAGTTACTTACGATCATTTCGTAGAAAATATGTACAAACAAGTAGTAGTTTAGTTTAACACAGCCCCTGCAGTTCACCTCAACCTTAACACACCACCCGACAGTTTATTGTCGCTCTGCCGAGCGTTATATGCAGTATGCTCCACTATTGATGTGCAAAAGTCATCGGAAAAGCTACGGAAATGCCTCTGACGGTGCCATACGGGCATCGGGCCATGACTTGTGCCATAACTAGATAAGCCTGTTCGATTCATAGTATGGGTCAATCACAATCACAACTGAATATTTCTTTATGCCACACCTGGCCTTAAAGTGGCTTTTACCGCGTACTACGCGTACGGAAAAAGCCGCTTTCTCAAGAAGTCTCAACATAAAATGATGTACACAACACGGGAGGTAATAAAGATGGCCCTTACGTCCCTCGCGTGCAGCTCGGGCCGCAAACATCTGCGATTTCGACCTTTCTTTATTTTATCACCCTGGTTGTGTACTATTCTGTAAACATATTGAATTTACATATCAATAACATACACTCACGGACAATACAGTCGGCTTATTAAAAATGGCTTCAGTTCTCTGTCGGCGAGGCTGCGCCCGGTTATTTATTTTAAGGTCCTTGGTAACAATACCTAAATATCTACATGTCTACTAAACAAGCTCCGAAAAGGACTTCGACGGAGCCAGCACATAAACCAGCAACAAAAACATATTGACAAAGGACGTTTCGATGACAAATGTACACAGATACTGCCTTTCTTTGCTTTTATACTTGTCCTAGTTGTGATTGTGACACCAAGGGGGAGAGAATAGTGGGGGGGGGGGGGGGTACATGAGGACGTAGATCGTTTAGAACACTCCCCGTCCGGGCGCCGCAAATTTGTATTTAGATGCTCGAGATAGTGCTCACAACATTACAGGACAACTTACAATATACCGGAACGGTTTTCGAGGTATTGTTGTTATAGTGTAGCTCGTCACATGTATAGACTCGCTTCGCATATGTTTATGGACATGCCTAAGTATCATATAATACAGGGTATCCCTAGCCTATGGACAAACCTGAAAGGTACACGTTGATTAGGGTATTTCTAACGAATATACAAAGTATCTTAACAATTAGAGCAGAACTTACAGAGAAATTAACGAACTACTATTTTTGCTTTTGAACATTCTGTATGAGGGCACTGGCAATCGAATCTCCTTCAGCAAATGCAACCTCAAAATGCAGAATGGAACAATTAAAATAGCTAAGTATGCTTCCTTCCATGCTTTAATGTTGTTTGTAATTTTTGTTTGGCTATTCGTTAAAATTCCCGACCAATTTCGATACAGAGCCCATTACAATAAATCTGCAACATCCAGTGATCCGCTGCCTTACAATTTAAAACAGCGACATAAAAACCACCAATTACGTAAATAATGCCCCCAATACTGCCCCGGGTCCTCGCGCTTCCTTTAAAACCTTTTAATTGGCGAATAAAAATAAATAAGCCGACCTTCCCCCTCCAACCCCCTCCAGCCCCCTCTAACTCTGAGGGGAGGCGATTAATGTTAATCGTCGTGGTGAGTGTGAGTGGATTCGCGGGGATTCCTTTCGCGTCCACAGGTTCATTATGGAGATTTTTGCGAGCCAAGTGTTTGTTGCTGTATTTTATTTTCCGTCAATTGATGTGAGAGCTGGGCGAAAGGGATTCATAAGTTTCTTTTAAAAATGTATTTTAAGTAAAGGTTTTTTTGAGGTATTCTCGCATTGTCATTGCGAATTACTGTAATATATTTACTTCACAATTTTACTTTTATAAATTAAACTGACTACGCAAAAAAAGTGAAGTGCAAGTGAAAATTGAATTGACACGGACCATTTGAATTGAACGTAGAACGTTGTTTATACCATAAATGCGAGTTTCTTCTACGTATATTTATGTATTCCCCACCTGATTGAAAACAGGAACCATTCGATCAACGTATATAGCAAAAAGACCTATCTATTATTTATAAGGTTGCAGCGGACTGATATAATACGTAGCTATGTTCATAATCTACGTATTATAAATTAGTCATACAGTAGGGAGGTGTTTCTATCATCACTCTAAATGCCTCACCTCATAAGGCAGTAAAGTATTTGAAAGCAGCTACAGTATCGAAATACATTTCAATGGCCCACTTTTAAATTCGTATCTGGAATCGGAAAAGGTAAGATTGGTCGCGGCCGCAAAGCCTGCACGGGGCTCGATCATCCTCGTCCCAATAACGAGCATTTTAAAATAAATTGGGTCCGCAAGACGAGGATTGAGCGCGTAGAGATGGCCCGATAAAATTACCTCATGATTGAAGTAGCATAAATATAGGTACTTTCACGAGAGTTGGATGAATGAATACACAGCTACATGAAGTACTCATTGCAAAAAAAGTGAATGAATTAAATAAATGAGTGAGTAAATAAACACAAGGCTATAGTTTAAACAAACTTTTTGGTATATCTTGCAATTCACTGTTGAACCTGCTATCGGTACGAAAAAAGAACAGTCATTTCAAAATCCCGCTGTCATTATTACATGACAGTGTTGTTGTGTGCGTGGCCTCAACTCTCGTGAAACTACCTAAAACAAGACTCCAGATTGTGTTGAAAGCGAATGAACGAAACGGAAGTTGGCATGTTGAAGTGGCAATGGGCTGGCTGAGTTTCTTGATGGGAATCGGAATACGCAGCGTGAGTTTGGCCGCCACGAGATAGTCTGATGACCTGGTTAGGGTCGCCTGAAATCAATGTAGACAAATAGGGAACGTGCACGACAAAGGTGCTGCCAACTGGTGCCGCCAATCTAAATAATATACCCCCTCATGCTGGGGCCACATTGAAAACGCCGTTAATAACGTTAATTTATCGCGTTGAAGGACGATTAACGTCAGTATAGCTACGACTTAGTATAATTGACATTGACACTTAGATATTATCATTGACATTGACAGCTTGATTTGACAGGGGCGATAGTTTCCTTTATAGTCCGCCCGTGTCTCTTTTGTCGTTTAGTGCTGCCACCTATAGTTCGTGCATGTTCCTTAGAGCGTACGACCGATCATAGTGGAAGTCTTTGGGGTCCCCCAATTTTATGTTTAGCAGTGGATGTTTCTGGGATGAAATTGTAATGATAAGCGAAACGACAACGAACGATGATTTGTCGTTTAAAGAAACAAAAGAAGAAAAATGTTCAAACCAAAGGATTTTAAACATTTTTGTTACCACGTCCAATTTTCTTTAATCCTTAGGATAAGGTAAAACTAAAAAGTACGTAAGTTTACAGATATGATTTCTATGCTTTATCTTATTGACTTAAACGTAGGATGAAGACTACGAAATGGAGGACTGAAAATTTTAAACAAAATCCAAACGAGTTTAAGTGAACCAAACGAAGACAAAGCAATATTGAAAAATCGGTAGCGTCCATAGCAAAAAAGGAATAATATTTTATTTCATATCAATATGTTTCTAGAAATTAGGTCGTTGCCACTTCTTTTTAGCACGCGGTCAATTGTAGAAAAAAATTACCTGTTACTTTTTTGTCTGATCATTTTATTTAGAATCATGAGCACTTTTCAAATATGAAATAAAAAAATTGTCCTAAATATCCCGACTTTTCCGTACAAATTTTGAATCTCAGTTTCTTTACGCCCGAACTAAATATAGGGAAAAATCGTAACGAAACTGATAAAAAAAAACTCTGTTTCGTTACGATTTTCCCTATATTTAGTTTGGGCGAAACGAAACTGAGATTCAAACATTGGACGGAAAAGTTGGGACAACTTTTGACGTAAAAGGTACATTTTTTTCTGCTATACACTTTTTCTTTTACCGCGATATATTTCTGTGTTCCAAGCTCAGAGCACGGGCATCTCTAGCCCTGTCCGTCTGTCTCACCTCATTTGGGAGTCTAAACAGCTCGCGATTGGCAAATTATTTAGCATTTGTCGGAGGTTTTTACCTCACCCGGGATGAGCGTGATTTATTTAATTTGTCTGCATTAAGTAGATAATTTCGTAGGTTTTTTATACTGGTGACCCACTTTCTGCTGTATACATTACATCAAGACCTAAAATATACCTCGTTGACACGGAACCGAATGACACGGAAGATGTTTGTCTCCAAAGAAGGAAAGAATACGACGTATTAGTGTCGAGCAATGCTTAAACAATAACTTACACTTTTATTCATTATAATATTCTGGCTCCTATAGTTTAATTTGTTTACATGCGTATCTTTGTTTAGTGTTGTTATTGGTGGTATTATACATGAATAAGTACAACAAATCGTCACTACTTTCAAATATGCTTGTATCTGAAATCAATTCCTATAATAAGGCAGTAAGTGTATCATCATCATATACAGTACTACTTACGTTTTCCGATAAAGCAAAATGAGATACGAGTTTTTTTGAAAGAAATATGACCGTATAATCTAATGAAACGGACAAAATGCATAGAAAATGTAATTATTTACAACTTATACAGGAAAATAACATGTAATTTTAAAGATATAGTGAAATAATAAATAAACGATTTTGAAATTGACCAACATAACCGATTATAACCGATTTCCTCGGTTTCAGTTATAACAGATATGCATTCCCTAGGCGGAACATGCACACATGTAATTGTATATAATGACTAAGATAGCAAAAATTATAACCGTATGCATGCAAAATAAATGAATTGAATTGAATTGACATAATACTACCTAAAGCTCACCAAACAATGGGTTAATATTAATACGACCGTTGTTACCTGCAAGTATACTAAAGATATAAAAAAGTTGTCTATTGTATAGTAGTTACAAGGATGTCTAAGTGCAAAAACAACATACGCTAAATATCACAATACTTAATATTGAAGTCCTGCAAGGTTGGCCACTGTAAGGAGCGATCTTAAGCAATCTTGAGCTCTATTACTCGTAAAGTAGCCCGAGGCGTCCAGCGAAATAATTATCTAGTCAGAAATGGAGTCTGTGAAACCGCAAAACCTTATAAACCCGTTTCCAATTACAATCGGATCGGGGATTTGCGCAGGTCTATAATCATCGCCGCGGGTCGCCCGCGCCCGTCGGGGTAATCTCCGCGGCAGCATTTGGAGCAGGATTGCGATAACCCGTGGATGTGATGCGGTAGATCCAAGGCAACAGTTAAAGGGCAGTATAGGGAAATGCGGTGGTTCGATTAGGTTGATTCTTCATACAAACGGGAATTCACAAAAAGTCAAATGGGTTGTTTATTTTGAGTTGGGAATTTACTTTCGAATGACGCTAATAGATGGTGCTAATCAATAGCTGGTGGCATATTTTTTTTTTTTTTATTTATTGTTATAAAAAATCCACAGCACAAGTTACAAATAATTTAGGCATATACATTTTTGCTTAACAGTGGCCAATTACGGATTTACATTATATTTAACTATACATTTTAAAAAATAAACCATTACGAAAAAACGCATTATGACATGTGACAGATTAACAAATGATGTGACTTGAAAATCACCGACAGAAAAAAATTAATTTAAAGGAAATCAAACAGAGTATAATGAGTAAATTACAAAAAAATTACAAAAGTTTGGAATGATAAAGAAGTGTGTATGTATGTGTGTGTGTGTGTGTGTGCGTGTGTGTATGTGTCTCAGTGTCTCTATATGGGAGTGTGTGTACTCTGCGCTTCATGAATGTGGCAACTGTTTTATAATGCCACTTCTGAAGGAAGCTCTGCTCAGGTGGAACGGGTCAACAGACTCAAACATCTTATTGTACGTTCGTGGGAGGCGACTTGTGACACAGTTGGAACCGTACTTCGTACGGTGAAGGGGCACGGCAAATAAGGTGGTATGTCTGGTCCGTTTGGTGGTAGCTTTCAGTTTTAGGAGTGCCGCCGACAAATCGAGGCAATCCAAAGAGCCTGAACATGCGTCATAGAGTAGCATCATATCGCGAACAAGGCGTCTGTTCCTAAGCTCAGTGACTTTGTGTCGCCTGCAAGAGTCAGCGTATTGTTTAATTATGCTATGCGTACGGTAGTTTAGGTGTTTTAAAAATTTTTGTTGTATTCTTTCGATGGCATAGCAGTAGGTTACATACTGAGGGTTCCATATTGTGCTGCAGTATTCAAGAACGCTGCGTACATAGGCATAATACAGCACTTTTAAACAGTGTATGTCGCGGAATGGTTGTGTGACCCTAATAATAAACCCGAGACTACGATATGCCTTATTGACAATTGAGTCCACGTGGCCGGAGAAGGTAAGCTTCGTGTCAAGAAGCACACCCAGGTCCTTGACTTTATCTACAGATATAATTTCTGTGTCATTAATCTTGTATTGAAAATGTATAGGGTTATTCCGACGCGTGAAGCTTATGTGGTTGCACTTACTAACATTAACGCTGATGCGGTTTCTTTTATAGTAATCCGAGAGTCGCTCCAAGTCCTGTTGCAGAAGTATGCAGTCATCCTCAGATCTTATATTACGATAGACTTTCTTATCATCTGCATATAATAGGAAACGTGAATTTACGAAACAAGTACCGATATCATGGATGAAAGCTACGTATAGCAATGGTCCAAGCAGCGAGCCTTGGGGCACTCCAGAGGGGATGGCTACATAATTCGAACGCAGTCCTGCAACGACCACAGATTGACTCCTATTTTTTATATAGGACTCAATCCATCGTAAAAGGTTACCGCATATTCCTAGGTTACTTAGTTTGCGGGTCAGTATAAAATGGTCAACTCGGTCGAAAGCTTTCTCGAAATCAGTATAAATGACATCCACTTGACCGCTCTGTTCCATACCAGTAAGTACATCAGCCGAGAAGAGCGCCAAATTGGTCTCTGTAGACCTTCCCTTAAGGAAACCGTGTTGTTCACCCGGGACGCCGCGCGAGATAATTGGATACAAGCTGTCATATGCAATCTTTTCTGCGATTTTACCAAATGTGTTTAGGATAGAAATAGGTCTATAGTTTTCAATAGGGATTTTTGAACCTTTTTTATGTATTGGTACAATATGTGCCCTTTTCCAAGTTGTTGGGAAAACGCCTTCATTAAATGACCTCCTAAGTATTATGCATAATGGGCGTACTAATGAGTCGGAACAGTTTTTAATAAAAAGTGGAGGAATGCTATCAGAACCGGCGCCCTTACTTACGTCGAGCCCTTTGAGCACTTTCATGAGCTGATTCTCAGTAAATAACACTTGCGATACTGAGTCAACGGATAAGTTTGTATTACAGGGGTGATCATTGTAAGAGCTGGCAGGCTCAGTGAACATTTCCTTAAAATAGACATTAAAGGTATTGCATAATTCCTGCTTATCAGATATAGACCTGTTTTTGTAAGTCATTGTTTGGGGATAATTGCCCGAGGTTTTACGTTTCGTCTTAATATATGACCAAAAAGTTTTCGGGGTTCGCTTAATATTACTCTCACAGATCTTGATATAATTATTAAAACATTCATCTTGCATCTTTTTTTGCCGCGAGCGCAGAAGTGAAAACATTTCGTAGTCGACGGGGTTACCGTACTGCTTCCAGTTACGATGATGTTTGCTTTTTTCTCTAATAACCCGAATAAGCGCGCTATTATACCACTTTGGAAAAGAGTGAGAGTTATTGATGGTAATAACAGGAACATGTTCTTGAATTGCAGCATATAAATGACTGTAAAAAGTGTTCACGGCGTCGTCAACTGAGCCCTTGCGCAGCAGCACCTCCCATTCAATATCGCTTAAAGATTTGTTTAAAGCCGAGTAGTCTCCTTTCCGATAACAAGTTTTTTTATACGGCACTTTAGGCAATAGAGGTACGGAAATATCTAGGGTTTCAAGCACTAAGGCTGGGTGGTAGCAGTCTTCTTGTACCGCTGGCGAAGTACTTCTGCTAATGGTTATAGGAAAGTTGCTAAACATTAAATCGAGGACATTGTCATTAGAGTTTAGTATACAGTTGCGTTGATCTAAGCCCAGAAAATTTATTGTGTTCATTAATTCCATTGACGCATTTTGCGTTTCGATGGAGCCTCTTTTGATAAACGTGTATTCAAAGGAGTTCCACTGGATACAGGGCAGATTAAAATCGCCAGAAATTAAAAAATAATCGTTAGGTTTTGACTCAACTACTTCCTTTAAAAGCCTAAGAAAAATTTGCATTCGACGCGGTAATAGATTATTTGGTGGTATATAAAGTATGGCTACATGCAAGTCATAAGTCGATTCTAGGGATCGCGCGGGGATAGTGAGCCATAGGCATTCAAGGTCGTCGCGCTGCCATTCGGGGCGCAGCTGCGCATGCAGTCGGTCGGCGCACAGCGCAGCCACTCCGCCACCCGGTCCGCCATAGTTGCGGTCTCGCCGCATTATATTATATAGATTAATATCTACCAATTCCGAGTCCAGTATGCCGTCACAGAGCCACGTCTCCGTCAAAAGAATGAGGTCCCAGTTGGAGGATGAGATGTTGTTAAATAACGTAGTGGTTTTTGTGCGTAATCCTCTCACGTTCTGGTAATAAATATTAAGAAGTTTGTTATTATTCATTAGTAGACGGGGAAAGTAGTTACGCGGTACTTATGTTCTGAGCATGTTTGTGTTATTATATGAGCAGTTACAGATAAACATAAAATTTGTTTATAAGTTCTGTTACCGCTATTAGTATTTTGGTTAATAATTTTAAGAGAATTAGGCACAAATAACAGATACAGCACAGAGAAACACTGAGTTGTAGTTGTGTGTGCGTGAAAGTGTGAGTTCGTGTATAGTGTGATATAAGTGTGAGTAATGTGTACATTCCAAAACAAAACAAAAGAAACAAAGACAAAATTGTCGAGCAGATATGTCGTACGCGAAAACTTAACCTCAAAAAGGCAAACCGAGAATATACAACAGTACAATATATTTATTTTAGTTTTTCCAAATCGGATATCGAAGATATAAGAATTGCGCGGGTGCCTGTGTCCTTCCTTCCGTAAATTCTGCAGTTTTTTGTCCAGATGTACTTTATAGGCGATATCTCTGATTGAGCTTTGCATTTGCTTAATAACTGTTTGTTATAAGGTGTCAAGTGCTCATTGATGTAAATTTTTGTCCGCTCGTTCACCACGTTACTACGGACCGCAGTTGCAGTTTCAGCTTCGGGTTCGGGTTGATCTTCACTTTCACCGTTAGCATTAGCTTCGGCAACGACATCAGAGTTAGCATCGTCTTGGTTAGGAATCTTCGCGTTGCTGTCGCCGTTAAGAGCGATATCCGCTGTTGTCAGACCTCGGCGCTTGCGGGCTGCTACGATCAGTTGGTCCTTGATTCGTCGTTGCTTGAGACGAACTACTATAGCTCTGGGGCGTTTGTTCGTGGTGGTTCTAGATGTGACGCGGTGAGCAAAATCGATATCAGAGTGAGAGATGTGAACACCGACTTTACCAGCGATGTTGATTACTATATTAGCTGTAGATTCACCTTCAGTTTCAGGGACGTTCATAATTTCCACATTCTGGAGTCTTGCCCATTGTTCCTGGCGCCTGCTTTCTTCCTCGAGAGCGGTGACTCGCTGTTTTAACTCTTTGTTATGCTTCACGGTAGCGGCATTTTCGGCGCGCAGTTCTTTGATCGCAGCGGCCTGGGCGGCGTGACCCTGCTTTAAATCTGCGAATTCCGCGTCCATGAACTTAAGCGTGTCCTGCAGGTCACTAATTTGTTGACTTAATGACCTCAGTTGAGGCATTAAAATGTCGCGGATAGCTGCCGGGAGGTCGTTTTTAATGAGCGCCAAGACCTCAGATTTAATTGAGCTACCAAGTTCTTTGTTGGAGTCAGGGCTGCTGTGTTGGGCGATAGGTGTACTTTTTTGGGAGATTACATCGCAACGTGTATCGCCCGTGTCGAGCTTCTCGGATATATGTGCCGAGCTAGGTGTGACTGGTGTGTCGTTATTGTCACCTTTCCTGGGTTCTTTTACCTTGCAGCCTGGACATTTCCAGGATTTGAGCTTTAATCCAGGTTCGGTGGAGAGGCCAACGCACAGATAGTGGTACACTTTTGCGCAGCTGGTGATTGTACACGTAATTTTTTCGGGTGCACTTTTTATGATTTTATTGCACGCTAAACACTTCATTTTTATTTGTACGTGATACAGTACGTTTGTATAAGTTGATTCACTGAGTAGAAGTAACGTTATTCACTAGTAAAATAATAAAAAACTACTATTTATTGAGACAGGATCAAAATACGTGCTCACGTAATGTAAGTTGAGGGTAGATGTTGATTTTAGTTTAGCCGCGTATCGACTGCGCGCGGCTGCCGCGCGGGCCATGTTCGACCGCGGCAAACCTGCGTTTTGGTGCGCGAGCCAATTTTAAGCGCACATTTTCATATAGCGCGGCAGGCGATCCGTGAACAGTTCTAAGTAAAGGTCCGTCCCAATTGCGCGCGCACAACACACTGACGCTCCTTTGCCGCGCCACCAAAAACGACACGTTCGAGCGCGCTAATGTTCGAGCTGCCGCGCGGCACGTTCGAGCGCGCCAATGTTCGAGCTGCCGCGCGGCACGTTCGAGCGCGCCAATGTTCGAGCTGCCGCGCGGCACGTTCGAGCGCGCCAATGTTCGAGCTGCCGCGCGGCACGTTCGAGCGCGCCAATGTTCGAGCTGCCGCGCGGCACGTTCGAGCGCGCCAATGTTCGAGCTGCCGCGCGGCACGTTCGAGCGCGCCAATGTTCGAGCTGCCGCGCGGCACGTTCGAGCGCGCCAATGTTCGAGCTGCCGCGCGGCACGTTCGAGCGCGCCAATGTTCGAGCTGCCGCGCGGCACGTTCGAGCGCGCTAATGTTCGAGCTGCCGCGCGGCACGTTCGAGCGCGCCAATGTTCGAGCTGCCGCGCGGCACGTTCGAGCGCGCCAATGTTCGAGCTGCCGCGCGGCACGTTCGAGCGCGCCAATGTTCGAGCTGCCGCGCGGCACGTTCGAGCGCGCCAATGTTCGAGCTGCCGCGCGGCACGTTCGAGCGCGCCAATGTTCGAGCTGCCGCGCGGCACGTTCGAGCGCGCCAATGTTCGAGCTGCCGCGCGGCACGTTCGAGCGCGCCAATGTTCGAGCTGCCGCGCGGCACGTTCGAGCGCGCCAATGTTCGAGCTGCCGCGCGGCACGTTCGAGCGCGCCAATGTTCGAGCTGCCGCGCGGCACGTTCGAGCGCGCCAATGTTCGAGCTGCCGCGCGGCACGTTCGAGCGCGCCAATGTTCGAGCTGCCGCGCGGCACGTTCGAGCGCGCCAATGTTCGAGCTGCCGCGCGGCACGTTCGAGCGCGCTAATGTTCGAGCTGCCGCGCGGCACGTTCGAGCGCGCCAATGTTCGAGCTGCCGCGCGGCACGTTCGAGCGCGCCAATGTTCGAGCTGCCGCGCGGCACGTTCGAGCGCGCCAATGTTCGAGCTGCCGCGCGGCACGTTCGAGCGCGCCAATGTTCGAGCTGCCGCGCGGCACGTTCGAGCGCGCCAATGTTCGAGCTGCCGCGCGGCACGTTCGAGCGCGCTAATGTTCGAGCTGCCGCGCGGCACGTTCGAGCGCGCCAATGTTCGAGCTGCCGCGCGGCACGTTCGAGCGCGCCAATGTTCGAGCTGCCGCGCGGCACGTTCGAGCGCGCCAATGTTCGAGCTGCCGCGCGGCACGTTCGAGCGCGCCAATGTTCGAGCTGCCGCGCGGCACGTTCGAGCGCGCCAATGTTCGAGCTGCCGCGCGGCACGTTCGAGCGCGCTAATGTTCGAGCTGACGCGCGCGGCGGAGCCGTCCCCATATTGCGCGGCCGCCGCGCGAGCCAATGTTCGATGGTTTGCCGCGCGCAGTCGATACGCGGCTGGGGCCGTCTCGTCTGGCAAGGAGCTGGATTGCGATGCTAACTCGTCGATATATGACGTGAAAAAGCAATCTAGGTATTGCCCTAGATTGAAACAGGATGGTGATAAATGGTGAAATGCCTAAGTCAAGTTCTAGTTGCTTGACAAAAATATCATTTGTTACAGGTTATAGTTGTTATTTCTTTGAAATTTACGGAAGGTCAATGGGCAAATGCTTGTTATGCCTGATCCGGGACAGAAGAAGGCTTATGCTGGATTAATTTTACTCCCTCAGGCTGAATAAAACGAAGTACAGTTTGATATACAGCTATAGCATGTCAAAAAACCAACTCATAGACTCACAACATGACAACGGCGTCCCCAAAGATCACAACATAAGAGTGCAATAAGGGCCAGGGTTTCTAATTTGCGAGCGTCTCGTCCCGCGGGGACAGTTCTCTTGTGATTAAATAGCTACAGAAAAATCCGCACACACTGCGGCCCTCCAGGGTCGCTGTAAACGGTCGCCGCTCGAGATTGCGGTCGGTATAGCCGAGTCACTTGAGGTTTGCGGTATTTACATGTAGTTTTAGTCACAAAATAGACGAAGAAAGTAACAAGTATAATGGAATGAGGTCACAAATTGATAATTTTTTTTTTCTTCAAAGCAATTTTTGTAAAATACTCATGATTACAAAAATCTTGGTAGCCCAATTTCGGTCAGACTATATAGCATTTGCCATGAGGACGTTCTAACAATAAAATAGGTATTGCATCGTCTCTCATCATTAAACTTAAGAGCTACGCTCTTGTCGGTGGAGTAATCGCCACTCTACTCTATTCTGCGCCATTTGTTTGGTTTCCTGATACGACGCGGCGCTGACTTTCTCCTTCGCTTGATTGAAGTATGTTAACCTTGGTCTACCTCTGCCTCTCTTGCCCTCAATTTTCCCCTCTAAGATGTTCACAAAGAAAGTGTCATGTCGTATCAGATGTCCAATCATCTTTCCTCTCCGGTTCTGGATTGTTTTTAGCAAACTTCTTTGTTCCTTCACCATGCTCAGAACCTCTTCATTGGTCTTTCTTTCCGTCCAGCTAATTCTTTCCATTCTCCTCCAGCACCACATCTCAAACGCTTCCAGCCTTTCTCGGTCCTTCTGTGTCAGTGTCCATGTCTCACTGCCATACAAAGCGATACTCCAGATGTACACCTTAATTAATCTTTTCTTGGCTTTTTTAGATATTTTTGCTTTGAGCAAATGCTTTTTGTTGTTGAAAGCTTTCTTAGCCATAGCGAGTCTTTGCATAATGTCTGCGGTGCATCTGGAGTCACTGGTAATTAAACTGCCCAAATATTTAAATTTATTAACCTGTTCTAGTACATTGTTTTGAACTTTAATTGGTGAATGTACCAATGTGTATTTTGATATAGTTAGGGTTTTGGTTTTATTACTGTTAATTTTAAGTCCAAATTGATTAAAGATTTCATCCATTTCTCTTACTAATTCTTGTAATTGACTACTACTTTCAGCTAGTGCCGCTATGTCGTCTGCAAACCTAATAAATTTAATATTTTTCCCATTAATTTTGACTCCCCCCAAATCCGGATTTACCTTTTTGATGGCTTGTTCTATAAATATGTTAAAAATCAGTGGTGACAGTGGACACCCCTGTCTGACGCCTTGTCTGATCTTCGCGTTTCCTATTTCTTCCCCTACTTCTATTATGGTCTCCTGGTTTCTATAAAGTTCGTAAATTATCTTCCTATCTCTATAGTCTACTCCAGCTGCGCGCAGGATATCCATCATCTTTTTCCATTCCAATTTGTCAAATGCCTTTTCGAGGTCAATAAATGCAATGTGTGTGTCTAAGTTAAGTTCCAGTCTTCTATCTGCTACTAATCTAAGTGCCAAAATTGCTTCTCTAGTTCCTCTATTTTTCCTAAAACCATATTGATCTGGGCCCAGTTGATTTTCAACTATTGGTCTTAGTCTATTTTGTATAATTTTCAGTAAGATTTTTGATGCTTGTGAAATAAGGCTTAATGTCCGGTGCTCTTCGCATTTTAAAGTATTATGTTTTTTTGGTAGCGTTACTGTTTTACTGATTTGAAAATCTATCGGTACTTGTCCTGTTATGTACATACACTGTATAATATTAAAAATTTCGTCTAGCATATTTTCACACACTACATATTTAATCATTTCGATGTATATTTGATCAACTCCTGCTGCTTTGCCATTTTGGATACTCATTAAGGCCTTGACAAATTCTTCCTTCATTATAGCTGGACCCTTCTCATCCTCACCTACAGTTTGTTCATCCTCAATATCTCCTTCATCTAATCCTTCTCCTTTATAAAGTTCCTCTATATATCTGATCCATCTTTGTAATATATCTCTATTGTTTATTAAAATGTCCCCTTCTTCATCCAAAATTGTTGAGCTTTTTGTACCATGCTTTTTATCTAAACTTCTTATTATATTATATGCCTTGTCCATTTGTCCTTTTTGCATATATTCATCTATTTCTTTGCAAATTTGTAGTGTGTCATTCTCTTTACATTCCCTGCATTTAGTTGTAATTTTGTTAGTTAGTCTTTTGTATTCCTGTATACTTCTGTCATCAGTTTTGTTTCTCAGTTTCCTCCTTTCTATCATTAAATCAACAATTTCTTTAGTTAGCCAGTTTTTCCTTGGTGTGAGTTTCTCTTTTTCTAAGCATTCCTCTGCCGATATACGTAGAATATCTCTAATTTCTCCCCACTTCTCGTTAATACTAAGATTATTATATGTAATATTATCTTTTGCACTCTTATATTCTTCTAATTTTTTACCTACTTTATTACTAAATTGCACTCTACAAGTATTATTATCTTTATCATTAAGCTTCTTGAGATCAAGTTTCTTTGGTTTACGTTTTCGGTTTTGTTTTCTTATATCAAAGTTATGTTTGCTAAGTAGTAAATTGTGATCAGTATTGAGATCCGCTCCCGGTAATGTTTTGCAAGAGGTTACTTGGTTCCTGTATCTTGATTTTACTAATATGTAGTCTATTTGGTATCGTCCTAGGTCTCCTGGCATTTTCCACGTATATAATCTTCTTTTCGGGAGCTTAAAATATGTATTACTGATAACTAAGTTATTTTCTTTACAAAATTGCACCATTCTATTCCCTCTACTGTTTCGTTTTCCTAGACCGAATTTCCCCACGATATTTTCTTCTGCTCCTTCCCCCACCACTGAATTAAAATCTCCCATCACTATGAGATTTTCTTTCTCTTTAACTACATCTAATATTGTATCTAGCTCATTGTACATTTCTTCTATTTCATCATCGCTATAACTTCCAGTAGGCATATAAACTTGTACTATTAATGTGTCTGCAGGTTGAGATTTAATTTTGACAGCAGTTATGCGATCGCTATGGTGTATTGTGTTCTCTACTAAATTTCCCCATTTTTTATTTAATACTATAGCTGTTCCGTTAGCTCCTTGTTTTTCTCCTGTATATATAATCCTAAAGTCTCTATCCCAGTAATCTCCACTTCCCTCCCATCTTATCTCACACAACCCTAAAATGTCTATTTTCAACCTTTCCATCTCCGTCTTCATTTCTTCTACCTTTCCCTCCGCAAGCATCGTCCTCACATTCCAAGTCCCTATCTGGCAAGGATTTCGCATGATGACGACCGATTCAGCCTTGCGTCTGCATCTGCCGGACTCAGACCGCCACGGCATTTTACTTCGTGGAAGCCCGTTGTCAAGAACCTCTTTTCTATTATTGAACATTCTCATTACTCCATATTTGAGGAAGTTCTAGTGCGGTAGTGTCCTCACTTGCTTTCCGCACCGCAGCTCAGTAGTCGGGTATCCGCCTACTGATTTCTAGTCAGAAGCCCTTCCAAAATCCATTTCTTTGGCCCTCTGCCGGTACTAGCACCACTGCTGCCTGATACTAGGGGAATGCTTATTTAATGGCGGCATTTATTCACCATGACACAGAATCGTCGTAGGACTTATGTGGTATTTTGTAGGTAACCCCATCCCACTGAGGTTCCCACCACGTCCTGCTAACCCTGCCGCTAGTTGGTTGGGGACTGCTTATTCAACTTATTCGCAGCTAACCATCATATCTGATGGCCGTTCACTATCCACCACCTGTGACCCCGTTGGCATCGTCTCTCACCAATGCAAAATGTTTGCTATTTCTGATACTTAGCAGAAATTGGCTGACAAATTTAATTTTCTTGACCAACCTCTAAATCGTTTCCAGTAAGTACTAGATATTAAGTAAACTAGCGTCTTTGTCGGATATTATCCATAACGACTTATCGAAGTAACAATCACATATAATATAACGTGTTTATTTCATTCATCATCATTTCAGCAATAGGACGTCCACTGCTGGGCACAGGCCTCCACAATAGATTTCCACATGGGCCGGATAGAAACTACCTGCATCCAGCGAGTCCCCGCAACCCTAACCAGGTTATCCGACCACCTTGAGGGTAGCCGTCCCACGCTGCGCTTGCCAGTACGTGGTCTCCACTCGAGAACCTTTCTGCCCCAATGTTCATTGGTTCTTCGAGCTATGTGCCCTGTCGATTGGCACTTCAGTTTGCTCACCCGGTTTGCTATGTCGGTGACCTTGGTTCGTCTACGAATCTCCTCATTTCTGATTCGATCTCGTAGAGAGACCCCGAGCATAGTCCTTTCCTCGCTGAGTGACTCTGAACTTCCTTAAGAGGCCCATAGTTAGAGACCACGTCTCGGCTCCGTAGGTCATCACCGGCAATACGCACTGTCTGAAGACGCGTTTTCAAGCACTGAAATATCTTGGACGAGAAGACACTTTGCATTTATTTCATTACATATCAAATAATAAAGTACCCTTATCATCATACGAAACACTTTATACATTAAACAAAACCTAGTCCTTCTTGACGCACCAGCACACATTGTCGACACACCGCCCTTCTAACCACTTCTCGCTCTTGCATAGCTGGTCACACTTGGCGCGCTTGCAGACCGTTAGCTGTTGGCGCTGCACCGTCTCTACCTGGATCTCCACACCTTCACCGGACTCGTCCGAGTCGTCCGAATCGTCCGAGTCGGGCGAGTCGTCTGAATCCCTGGTCATGTTGGTGAAGTTAGTTGAGTTTTTAGTGATGTCCGAGCCCGAATCCGAGTCAGAGTCGGTGTCCTCGCTACTACTGTCGTCGCGGACTGCTTTAGTCTGCCAGCCTGTGAAATGTAAGTCTTTAATTTAGAGGCTGAAGATAGTTGGAAAGGTTTTCAAACGAGATTATAACGTATTCATAATATCAACCGTTTGGTTGAACCATATGATATAGTTGCGTATGCGTTTTAAGCGGCGGGGGCTATAATTTAGTTTTATTGCGTATAAAGAAATACATGAGCAAAAATTATGATCTTGGCTTAAATTTACAACTTTCGTGATGTTTTCCGTTTATACAACATTTCTTAATTCATAATAAATAAAATTCATGTCAACTGGATGCTACACCATAAAAATCGAATCATTGAAGATAATATAACCTAAATCGACGAATGCCTCAAACGTCTACTTAAAAGTCTTAATGAAAGATATAACTCTAGGGCAACAAACATTGAGAAAGTATATTGTACAGTATTGATAATCACTACCTTATTGCGAAGCCGCTTACTTAATAATTAAAAATAAACTTACCATCACCAGACCAGGACATCGTCACAATGAATAGGATAATTAAATAATAGTTCATGCCGTGTAATTTTTGATAATGCCTATTGCCTCTATTTCTTTATAGTTTACCTTGAAACTGCAAATGGGTTGTGTCACTCAATATTAAAATATTCTTGGCAAAATAAAACTGATTGTAAGGCCGGATTTACAAATGTAAGTTTTACTAAAATGTGTGCCCGTTACTTAAAATGTGAGTTTTACGAAAAAATGTCCATATTTGGATCTTGTCCATTACTGGTGCCGTCACCCTATGTTTAAAACTTTGAAATACATTTTACTAGTTAAACTGTTGGCAATGGAATGCAACAAAAGCCGAGGCTGTAATAAAATAAAACCATTTTATAATACTCGTAAACTTTCAAGAATATTACTTGAAAATATTATAGCTGTATTGTTTACTTGTAATAATAAAAGTATAGATATCGTGTTGTAATATTTTTGCAAAATATCAGCTGAATTAAGGACTGAATAATATTCTCTTTTTTAACATGATTAAGAATGTCTGTGCAGAGTGCTAAAATACCTACTGAAATTAAAGACAAATTTTAAAAATCGGTCAAGTGTGAGTCGGATTCGCACACGAGGGGTTCCGTACTACCGTCGAGAAAAGACGTCAAAAAACACGTTTATTATATGGGGTGGGGACCCCTATTTATTGTAAACTTTGTTTTGATTTCTTTATTTGTTATTATAGTGGCAATAGAACTACACATTCTGTGACGCACTGCTTGAAGACTTTCGTCTTCAAGCAGTGAGGTATCTTGGACGAGAAGACAGTTCGGACTTGGATGACAATTCCGGTATAAATTATACAAATTATACCGGTTTTAGAAGCCCCAATCCCGCCCAGGCACAGAGCGTAGACTCTGGGGGGCGCAAGAATGGCCAGACCAGGACCCTAGGGTACCTATAATATCTAAAAAAAACAAGAGCGAAGTTATAGAAGCTCGCACAGGGCGCAGAAAAGTATTATACGGCACTGGCCCCAATAACGGTACGGTGCTCTTTTGCCACGCACAAAGCAGTTTTATTGGTCTGTTTGCGCCGATCCGTCTCGGCGAGCACACAGCTTTGTTTGACGTTTGACGGAGCGGGGATGGGATGTTACATATATGCCAATAGAGTAGCGAGAAATAGGTCAATCTTATACATTGCCCGAAGTTTCTTAGTAGTAGCAAGGACCATTAAACAAGAGGACTGTCATTCTCCATACTTTGGATCGTGCCTCGACCGCAAGGGGATATCCAGGCAAAAACTAGATGGCACTAAAAAACTAAACAGTTAACGATGTTATAATTGAACAAAGAAACATAGTATAGTAACATCAGTCCGTAAACAGCTAATAATAAATAAGTTCTGACATTTAAATACTGTGTCACGCTTCCAAAGTTGAATAATTGTAAATAAGTGTTATACCAAGCTTATACATAGATGACGTTGTAAATATTAAATATTTTTGTATGGAGAATGGCAGTCCTCTTGTTTTAATGGTCCTTGATAGTAGTTACCTAGTAGTTCCAAAAATGCTACTGCATAGCTCAGAGAGAATAGGGATGACGACTGGGTTAAGAATATATAATTTTATTTAGTCCGTCAGTAAGATTATGGAAAAATATGGGACACGTAATTTCGGTTTATCAAAATATTAAAAATCGACAAAGTTATAGATCATCAAACTTCTGGAGTGGGAGCTTGTGACGTCACTCCTAGGTGAAAATTGTACCAAGGAGTGACGTCACTCGAAACTTCTAAGCACTCTGTCTTCGTCATTTTTTGTTTGTCAAACAAAAGAAAAAATACGTGTAAGTACAATATTTTTTAATAATCTAACTGACGGACTAAGCAGTTTTTTGTCGTCTAGCCTATTGGCGTAACATTCCCGTATAGTAACTGTATTGGGGTTATTCTTCAGAAATATGTCTGCGACTTATTCCTCTGTCTCCATACACTTAGTATGAAAAACGGGCCAGAGGAACAAGGTGACCGCAGACATATTTCTGAAGAATAACCCATTGTGCTTGTGTTAAAGGACAACGCTCTTCCATCGCAAAAAATGATACTTAAACCATAATGAGCTACCTAAAACAGTTTTACTCTTGTACATGTTCAACTTCTCATTCTTTTCTAATGCGTCCAGTCGTCTTGCAGACGTGTCTGGCACAAAACATCACAAAAACTTCCCCCGGAGTTCGTGTCCGACTCCGCGCCAGTTCCCCCTTTCCTCCCCCACTTACCCCTCGACCCCCCGCGATAGCGATGATTTATATCGCCGCAAAAAGTTGCGAGGACAGCAAACAGGGAGATATTAAAGCGGTATTGAGCGCGTGAGTCGAGGAATTACAATTTATGACACGTCTGATTTGATTTTTTACTAAACTTTTTCGGTGTCTAGGTAGTTAGTCAGCTGGCAATAAGCGTTAGGTAGTCACAGACAAACAAGGGTGTATTTTCTCTGGCCACCAATATTTAAAAGATTCCTCCTCACTAGACTGGCATTCGTTGATTACTTGTTAGAACTTGACTGATTCTACATTGTAACCAAAAGTTAAATTCTAATAAGGCAGAATCTTCTCAGTATTCGCCAATATGTCAAGACAGCGAATTACGTTTTTGAAAATACACCCTACAAAACACCCACAAGTTATCTGCTTTGCCCTAAGGTTAACTGGTAGAGAATGCCTTATGGCATTAAGTTCGCCTTTTGTACGATGAGTTTTCTTTTGTGCAATAAAGTGTAAATATAGTACATTACACAACTAGGGTGGTAAAACAAAGAAAGGCCGAGATCGCAGATGTTTGCGGCCTGAGCTGCAAGCGAGGGACGTAAATATTTGGCCAGAAAGCGGCTTTTTCCGTACGCGCAGTGTGCGGAAAAAGACACTTTATGTCTGGCTTAAAATAAATAAAACCCATTACCATAAATAACTGGCCAAGAGCATGTCGGACCATGTTCAGTGTAGGGTTCCATGGCCGTAACTATAAGGTAAAAAATACGATGTAAAAAAAGTACAACAACAAAAGAGCGTAACTTCATAGCAATTACGTCCTTTTGCTTAGAAGCGCAGTTTATCGGCAATAACTCAAAAACGGTTAATCCGATCTTGTTGAAAATAATTTTCGTTGAAAGTTTTAATTAGGTGTTATCTTTGTAATTTATTTCATATTTTTCGGACGCGCGGTTTAGAATATAGAGGGGGGGGGGACACAATTTTCACAACTTTCGGAGCGATTATTTCCAAAGTATTCACTTCATATTATTATCAAAAAAGTTAAGTATTATCAAAAACATTACTTAAAAACCTTAAAATGTTTTTAAAAGAGCTGTCGAACTATGTACCACACGTTGATATTTTCTGAAAAAAAAATTTTTTAGCTTCTATAACATGTACGGAGTGCCCTCCCTAAAAATATTTGTTTTAATTTTAACTACTAAACTAAGTAGCGGCTCATACAAGACACCTATATTCCAAATTTCATCAATATCCATTATGTAGTTTTTGAGTAAAATGCCTGTTACATATGGACAGACGGAGAGACAGACGGACGGACGGACATGACGAAACTATAAGGGTTCCGTTTTTGCCATTTTGGCTACGGAACCCTAAAAAACCGAACAAGTGCATGTCGGACTCGCCCACCGACGGTTTCGTACAAATACGAGTACTTTATAAAAGACTACAGTCTTTTTACCCGACTGTGGCGAAGCCCAAAGGAGGGTAATGTGTTTGACCTGTATGTATGTATGTATGTCCGTTCCTGTGTCCGCTCGTAAGTACTCAACGGCACAACCGATTTTGTTTTGATAAATGATACATCATTGGATTCGACTTGATGGCGCGAGTGTCACTGGGTATGAAGTTCGTTAAAATAAACAAAATGGCGGATTTTATGCACTTTTAAAGTGCACCGCGGTCGGGTTTTTTTTAGTAAAAATATTTATTATTTATGATTTAATTGCAAACGTATAGTTTTAAGACTTTTCCCTTTACTTCTAGTATGAGATAGTATTACTTGCCAAATTTCATAATTCTACGTCAACGGAAACTCTTTGAATTTTGGTTTCCTTGAGACGAGACTGTCAAAATTTACTTTTGTGGCATAAACGGCCGTATTTTTTTTTACGTTAACTTAGAAGTTCGATTTTTTCACAGCTTTAAGGGACAGTAGCCTTAAGTATATGGTTTTATTTTCAACTCGATACCTCCTCGCGTTTCCGAGATAAAGGGTCTTGACAGACGGACAGACAGACGGATGTACAGATGGACAAAAAAGTGGTCTTATAAGGGTTCCGTGTTTTCCTTTTGAGGTACGGAACCCTAAAATCAAGACTCGTCTTAAATGATAGAGAAAATTAGTTTAAATCGACGAGGGTTTGAAACGTCTTACGTTGTGATATAAGATCCTCTTAAGTTCGTGATATAAGATCGCTGGCAGCCTCCGGCCCAATTAACGAGGAACCGGATCGTATCCCGGCCGCTTCTCACCGTATCTTGATCTATTTTGTGTTGAAATTGTATTAGTACCAGTGATGCGGCGCGGAAAAGATGCGATGAAGGACCACCCGGTTATCCGGGAATACGTGGACCCGAGGGACGAAGGTCCCTATAGGGTCCGAAGGCGAGATGGGCTGTATGCGGAATGGAGCACGCCTTACCTTTATGAACCGGAGTTCGAGCTTCAGGCGGCCGCCACTTGCTGGTTCTGCGTTAAATCACACTCCACACTTCTCTTTTCTTCGTTGTTTATCAGCGATATTTAATTTTACAGTTTTTGCGGGTTTGACAGCGAATTATCTTTTCGTTATTTTTTAAGTGACAGTTTTTTTTACGTATTATTCTTTCCCTCAAGGAAGGCGTGCGGGTGATTGCGGAGGATTTATGGAATGAATGAGCGAGAGGGATGATATTATGTTGAAAGAACAAAACTGGCGGTAACATTTCCCCCCGACCTTAAAGGGTTGCCTTTAAAAGAAAACTAATAACGAAATGAGCTCCACTCAAGCAATTGAGGGAAATAGAAGTAATGCGCATGCGAATGCTTTGAATATAGAATCAAAATTATTAACTCATAAGTGCGGGATTTACGCGGATAACATAACATAAATAGTATCAACTATATGCGAAAATAATATTTACATAGATTACTGGCTTGGCAGTGGACACAATCGCACGACAGAACGGGTGAAACTGCCCCTACTCGTCTTCACGGTGACGACGCGAGTTGTGCCATCATTCGAAGGGTGTACTGCCTCTACGATGCCTAAGGGCCATGAAAATGGTGGCACATTATCCACTTTTATAGCAACAACTGTGCCGACGCGTATGGGAACTGATGGCGTAGACCATTTTGCTCGCGACTGCAACTGGTGCAGGCATTCAGCACGCCATCGCTTCCAGAAAGACTGCACTGTCTTATCCAGAAGGGCATGTCGATCCAGTAGATTTACTGATTGAACTAAAGGCGCGGGCATAGACAACAGCGGTGCGGTGTTTAATAAATTAGCTGACGCAAAAGCTTCAAATTCAGCGAGCTCTAGTTTATAGCGATTAAGCTTCGCGGCGCGGGGCTTTGGTATAAAAATGCGGAATACATTCACTACGATGTGTAGGAATCTGAACCACCAAACAATTCGTTGGGCGATAAAATGCAGCAGTAACTTAGTTACATCTACTGTCAAAGCGTATGCGAGTGACTTGAGCTTTGGTGCTTCTCCGATGGTATTGCCTTCGACCTCTTTCAAAGGCCATACCGATGGATCCTTGGAGGCCGATGAAACGATGTCAGAGTTGCAGGTCCATTTTACTATATCAGATAGACCGTATTTGAATTGGCCGAGCAGCTCCTCAGAAGCGTTCTCGCGCACAATGATAGAGCGGCTATCATCCACATACGAGAACGATGAAACGGTTGCTGTAGCTGTGGGAAACCTATGCCCAACGTCAGCAGTCAGTTGGTGAACAATACTGAGTGCGTGATGTGGACCCGACATCATAGCGAAGTAGTCATGATTGAAGTCATACATAGCGATGGGATCTGGCGGGAAAATTCTGAATAAGATTCGCTGATGTCGGCGATCCGATTCTTGAATAGCGGCTTGCAAAGACATCTGACAATCGGGTAAAAGCGCTATTCTAAATAAGCGAAAGTTTAAGATGGTCGAAATTATGTCTCTTTGTAGATTACAGTCCGAATGCAAGGCATCGTTCAAGCATAGAGCTGTACTGGACTTGTCGCTCAAATCCAAATCCACGCATTTCTTCGTCGATGTCTTGTCGTTGCGAATGTCTTCGCGGTGTGTGATTATGTAAGCGGCGGGTAAGTCTTCCATCGAGCTCGCTACCTCCGGTGGGTAACCTTTACTGACGTATTCACGAATGATATCGTCGTAGGCGGTACGTAAAGTGCTCAACGTTTCTAACTTCCCTTCTAGCGGTAGAGTATGCCTAACAGCAGACTTCGCTACTTTAAACACGTCATTTCGAACTGACAGCATGTCTGTGTTATTTCTAGCGACTAACACAGTGGTGGCACGGGAGTAATCGTCGCAATCGTGGTCATCCTGATTAGGAGCGAGCGAGGCGGACCCTTCTTCGGGTTCCTTTGGAACCAGGTAGTCCGCGGTGTCATGTATAAAAGCGCAGCACACTGAGGTAACTTTACGCGGCACCTGTATAGCGGGTGCGGAACCCATTATAATATATCCCAGGACCGTCTGGATGGCGGGTGGTATTTCGTCTATGTTACTACGCACTATATTTGGTAACAACAAATGCGGAAATATTGATGCACCCAAAAGTACATCTATTGCGGCGGGCGTATGGAACGTATCGTCTGCGAGCGGGAGACCATGGAGGTGTGAGAAGGTGGATACGTCGACGGACGCTGACGGCAGGTCGTCCGTAATCCGGTCCACTACTAGACCTGACACGTCAAAATTGACTTTATCATTGAATCGCGAGAATATTTTAAAGGTTGCGGTACCTTTACTAGGTTTCTCTGCGCCACCAATGCCACGTACGGTTACGCTTGAATCTTTATTGTAGTTCAAACCTAAACGCGAGCAACATTCTTGAGTTATAAAATTACTCTGGGATGCGGAGTCAAGCAAACATTTTACGTGGTGTAAACCACCCACTTCATCGCGAATAATAACTTTCGCGGTGGACAACACAATTGTATCACGCATGTTACATTGCGCGTTTTGTTCGGACGATTTATTATTCGCGACGGCTAGAACTTGCGCCGCAGTGGACGGGTTACAAGGCGGATTGACATTTGTTTGTGGCACTGGCGACTCAACTATCTCATTCGAAAAAGGTAAGATTGCGGATGTATTTGACACATCAAAGGTCGTGGGTTTTTCTTTTCTTTGAAATGATTGAACGTTTGATGACATTTGGTTATTGTCATTGTCAAAATGCAACATCGTATGATGTTTTTGATGACAATTTCGACAATTTAATTCAGAATTGCAATCGCGGGTTTTATGCTTTATGCTTAGGCAATTCACGCACGCATTATGTTCTTTCACGCATTTGAAACGATCGGAAGGCGTTATATTAGCGAACGCGGGGCATTTGAACAAATGATCGTGAACTATGTCATGACAAATACATTTGCGGATATTCGCGCTCGTCACATAGCTTTGTGGCTTAGGAGCGAAGCTCTGCGGCGGTGGCCTAGCGGTTTTATCGCGCGAAGTATTGGCTACGGCGGTGCATGGCTGCGTATTTTGATAGATCCTATACTGACTCTTGACGAAATCGGCGAGATTGTCGAACGTTGGGATCTTGACGTTCCTATATTGCATTTCAAATGCTCGAATCGTTTCCTGATCTAACTTTTTCAGCGCGACATGAAGGAACATGTAGTCAGATAAATCGGCGAGCTTTAGCGACTTAAGCGCATTCGCGGCTGTGACAAAATTGTCAATGAACGTCTCAAAGTTAGATGGGGAAGCGGGGCCGTTTATTTTTAGATTGAGCATTTGATCCATGTATGTAGAGGCGAGAGTGCGCTTGTCATGGAACCTATCAACGAGACAATCGAAAATTAGCGTATAGTTTTCGGCGCACGGTGTGATACCTGCGAAGACAGCCTGTGCTTTCGGTGACAGTTTTCCTATAAGATAGTACAGTCTCTCGTCGTC
Organism: Eudemis profundana; assembly: GCA_947034925.1. Taxonomy (NCBI): domain Eukaryota; kingdom Metazoa; phylum Arthropoda; class Insecta; order Lepidoptera; family Tortricidae; genus Eudemis; species Eudemis profundana. Next base: position 16,875,580 of record OX344816.1, on the reverse strand, counting down.
CGAAAGCGACGGATTGTCGTGCACCCTTGATTTGAAGCTGGCGTAAAACAGCGGAAAGTTGCGGATGTCTCCATCGAAGGACATTAGCTCCATCGCCGGCAAAGCAGGCCTGGCTCGTTCCACCTTCGAAGGAGGCAAAGCGGTCGGCGCGGCGGCTGGTTCCAGCCGTTTGATCACCCGTCTAATACGACAGTACAGCTCTTCAAACGCGATCAATGGTTGGTAGTTGGGCGCGGCACTTGTCTTGGCCCTCAACAGCGTGCGATTGTATTCATTTACTACATCTTTGAACTCGGAGCGAATTTCTTCAATGGTGTCAATAACATCGAGGAAATTCTCTCTGCTAGCTTCGTCAATATCGACCATTAAAGATTTGTTATAAATACTCTGCACGAGTTCAAAGAGCGTATTGCGTTTAGCCTCAAGCATCGACAACTCGTCCTCGAAGTACTCGCTGTCGACACTTTCGGATTTTATTATATTTGCCTTAGCCATAGTGCGGTACGATTAAATAAGTTTGCGCAAATAAATAATGTATCCCTACGAATAAGAATAAGCTTACAGATATTTACCTAAATTGCGGGAGCGGTTATATTTATAATTTCGGTAAATTGTAAGGGCGATCGGGGATGAAAGAAGGGCGAATATCAATGATATGCGGTGCGGCGGATAGAAGGAAATAGCGGTATCGAAGATCAGAGTAGTGTGGAATGAATGAAGGAATGATCCGGCTCGAAGGAAACCAGAAATGATGCGGCGCGGAAAAGATGCGATGAAGGACCACCCGGTTATCCGGGAATACGTGGACCCGAGGGACGAAGGTCCCTATAGGGTCCGAAGGCGAGATGGGCTGTATGCGGAATGGAGCACGCCTTACCTTTATGAACCGGAGTTCGAGCTTCAGGCGGCCGCCACTTGCTGGTTCTGCGTTAAATCACACTCCACACTTCTCTTTTCTTCGTTGTTTATCAGCGATATTTAATTTTACAGTTTTTGCGGGTTTGACAGCGAATTATCTTTTCGTTATTTTTTAAGTGACAGTTTTTTTTACGTATTATTCTTTCCCTCAAGGAAGGCGTGCGGGTGATTGCGGAGGATTTATGGAATGAATGAGCGAGAGGGATGATATTATGTTGAAAGAACAAAACTGGCGGTAACAACCAGAGTGCCAGTATCGAACAGAAGAGAACAATGATTGTTCTGTTACACTCACAACCCATCAACTATCTCAATTTATTGTGTGTTAGTTTTTATTTATAGCCAAGAAACAGGTGGATGGATTGTATGAGAGATGATATGGCTAGGAAGGATGTAAACGCTGAGATAACGGGTGATAGAGAGGTATGGAAGAACAGGACATGCTGCGCCGACCCCGAATGAATGGAAAAAGGGCAAGCGAATGATGAGTTTATTTATAGCCTAAGAAAATTGAGTGTCAGTCCAAATAATTTGTGCAGTTTTTAATATTGGTTCAGAGCTTCTTGCCCCGGCAAGAAGAATCTAGTGGCGTATCATTTAACGAAATCGGTAGTGTTGAGTAGTTGCAAACGGACATACGAACATACAAAAAGGTCAAACACTTCTTATGGGGATCACCGCAGTCGGGGAAAAAAAAAAACAAGTAATTTTCTTTTATGAAAGTTATAAATATGTACATATCTACTAAACGTAGTCAAAAGTATTACTAACATACTGGATGTACGTTTATCTGAAAATAAAAATGAATTCTTACTATTATAATAAAAAGGGGTAGTTCACATAAGAGTCACGGAAGGCCAGTTAATATAACACTACACGTGACCCGCGCGGCACGTCCGACAGCTGCCCGTCTTTATCCCGCGGGATATCCCGTCTTGCGGGATAACCTGCAAAAGAGAAACTTAATCCTCTTGTAACTCTCGCTGATATCTAGATATCTAAGTGTCTATCATAGGAAAAGAAGAGGACTTGTGTGTCTACGCTTGCTAGGCAAGGCTTCGTATTCTATTTGTTTGTATCTGTAGCCAATGTAGAAAACTCTTGCACATTAGCTTGCATTGCATGTGTGCGCGCCGTGAACGAACGCACTACAAGGAAAGTTTTACGAATGGGTAAAAATGCCCCAGTACGGATCGCACTGTCTGCGCCCCTTGCGCACCTTGAATACGTATCGCTCGCTCCTAAACGGCCGGAGTTGGACTACTTGTCTGTCACTACTAATGTTATCAAAGTCAATATCGTCGCTGGAAAGCAATAATGCTGTAACCCGCACCACCATCGAAAATGCTTTTTTTGCATAATCTTATTCAGTTTTTTTTTCTGCGTCGGCTGGTATAGTTATTATTTGTCTGTGATGATAAATAAAATGTATACAGCATGTATTTTCTCACCTATATTTGTAATCACGGAATGAAAAAACGCTGTAACCCGCATAAAATCCCGTGTTTTCAACTGCGTTGTGGTTTACAGCAAAATGGTTTCCACAATTAGTTCTCCGTCATCACGTACCGCATTTTTGCTTTCCGTAAATTTCAACTTTTGACTAATTTTTGTCATTTACAGCATTTTGTCGGGAGATGTTGTGAATAAACTATGGTGTACAGCATTTTAAAGATACAGTAATAAATGAATAATGACAGTAAATACATTTTAAAATATATAGTAAGTTTGTATGTATATAGTATTGAGGGTCGATTTTATTTGTAGTTTGCTAGTTTTCGTGTTTTAAAAGATTTAATCATGATTTATATTAAATATAAATGTTTGCAAAGCTCCCTTTAGATTATAGAGGTAATATAAACATAACCTACTTTAAAAGAAAAACACGTTAATTATTTTCCGTTTAAACTTTAATGCATGTAAACTATACGTGTATCATAACTGTTCTGTAAAACAATCTATATTATTTTTTGAATTTATTCCAATAAACAAAATACAATTTAGAGTCAAATTAAATAAACTAAAAACTAAATAATTACACTAGATTAAAACACTTAAAATTAAATTAAATCACAATACATTAACATAAAAAAACACAATATACAAAAAAAATAACTTAATTACAAAAATACAATAAAACAAACTAAAAAAAACCTATTCAAAAAGACCCCCCCGCATTACTCCCGGCGCGAAAGTGCCCATCAGACTCGCGGCGTTCCCGCGCTGAACTGCGATGGACAGCCTCAGCGCCAGAAAGAAACCGGAGCGGGGGTCATGACCCCTCTCCCGTAAGCGGCGACCCAGCTCCCCAAGGAAGGCCGTTGCTTCCGCACACCAGCAGCCGGACGTCTCCACCGCAAGGGGAACAAACAAATATCCAGACAAGCCCGAGTACTTGACCCTCTTGAGCCACGCCGCTTGCTCAGCGGCCGCCCCTGGTGACCGCACGGTGCGCCCAAGGTGAGCGGCAGCAAAAGTACTCACGCAAGTGGCGTCCCACAAGAGGCACCGGCCCTTCTCGCAAGGTACCAGCGTCAGACCGTCCGGCCTCTTGCCATCCGACCTGCTAAGACCCGGTGGTTCCAGCACACAAGGAACATTGGCAGACACTAAAGCCCTCCTCTTTTTTGAATTGAATTGAATATATTTATCGATTAGATAAATAATAACATTTTTTTTAATAAAATGACACGTCAACCTTAAAACAACGATTGTTTTAACTAGATTTAGTGTCTCACTGCTGTGCATGAGCCTCTCTTCTAATACTTTCCTCTACCTCTGAAGTCCTCCTAGACCTTAACTGGGCGCCATAAGTCACAATGGGTAGAATGCACCAAATCTCCATGAGCTTACATTTCAGGGATATAAGGGGTTTCCCACTATTAGTGTCAACCACAAGCTCCTCCAGGCGTTTCTGATACGTCTTTCGATTTCTTTATTTTGTAAAAAAATAAGTTTTTTTTAATACTGTGTACTTATAGCCTGATAAATACCATACTTCCGTTCTCAATCATCGTCCAAACTAAATGATAAAAATTAGTTTACGCGATTACATAGTGCTGCTGCATCTACATACATACAGTCCAACAACATAAATATTTAATAATAATAGTAATAAACAAAAATACTTAATGATAACTTTTTAATAGCCAAAACATAACATTTTAAGCTTAAAGATATGTATGTGTGGCATATTAATTAAGTAGTTCAGAAAATATTATTACTACAGATCAACAATTATTTACCACTGACATTTTAAAATGGATTGACATAAACTACCATTCGCACTTACACTGCTTCATTCATACCTGTTTCCTTTCATTCATTCAGTTACAGCAACATTGCAGTACAAAAATCTTGTCAATTTATGTTTTCATCTCCCAAAAATTGTATTACGAACCACTTTTTAGACTTACAGCATTTTAAAACGACTGTGAGATTTGGTAAAAATATTGTTTCCATACAAAAATGTTGTAGGTTTACAGCATTATTGCGTGCCATGATTAGAAATATCGAAATGCTGTAAACGACAAAAGTCATATTAAAAACAAGTTTATAGTAATTTTACCACCAAAATTATAAACTTCGATTTTTTTACAACGAGTCTACCAAAGGGGGTTTAATAATCTCTTTTTGTTTGAGAGTTATGAATTTTTCTAAAAAAATGCAAACGTTTTTTGGCTCTAGTGAAAAGTTTACTTTTTGAGGGTTACAGCATTATTGCTTTCCAGCGACATTATGAAATAGTACATTACACAACTAGGGTGGTAAAACAAAGAAAGGCCGAGATCGCAGATGTTTGCGGCCCGAGCTGCAAGCGAGGGACGTAAATATGCGATTGAGGGCTTTCTTTATTACATCCCGTGTTGTGTACAACATTTTATGTCTAACAATCTGTACATACATTAGACATTATACTTACTTTAGTTTTATAGGAACAACGGAAAGTGCGGCTGTTTGTACGTAAACAAAGAAGTAAGAGCGAGCAGTACAGCCAGACGGACAGACAGTTAACTAGACATCAAACGAGCATGAATAAAATCGCAACCGCACATATTTGCACTAGCCGGATATGACGGTTAAGCTCAGTTTGCACCTGGCGTCTATAGCGTTGGATACGAATGAAGTGCAAACTTAGTGTAACCGCGATCTGCGTATTTTACGTGTTACTTGAAGGTTAGTTATCATGTTTCATTGTTAGTTCCTTCGATTATTCCCTTTAATAGTATATTAGACAACTAGGGTGGTAATACAAAGAAAGGCCGAGATCGCAGATGTTTGCAGCCCGAGCTGCAAGCGAGGGACGTAAATGTGCGATCGAGGGCTTTTTTTATTGCCTCCCGTGTTGTGTACATCATTTTATGTCTACACTTGCGCTGCGCGTACGGAAAAAGCCGCTTTCTGGCCAGGTGTGGGATATTTTTTTTTTTTGTTAGATTTAGGTTTGCATCTTTCCGGTGGACATATGCGAATTAAGGATTCCAGTACCTCTAGCACAACTGTGACCCGCGACTCTTTGTCGCGCGACAAATGCTAAATGCTAAAGTCGCCGTCAATAGAATTTGCTAACTTTGTAAATAAACCGCCATATTGAAATTGTCTCTGAATGATGAATTTACTAGTGATGGGGAAGACTCTTACTTTACTCTTTTATGTCAAAACATATGGACTATTAAAGTAGCGAACACAAGATACAGGTATTTTTAATTTGCTTAATCAGAAGACGAATCGTTACTTGAAAATGATGTATCCACCAGTATTTATCACAAAGGGTGCCGTTATTTCATCCGTAGCTCTATCGATGATGCCGTCTAAATATTTCATTTTATTTTCTTAGGTACAGAGCGTAAGTTAAGTAGTGTGTAGCAGCTTTACAATATCACCAACTTTAGTCACAACGCTATCATCATAGACAATTTTAGAATTTAAAAGAAACAAAAACGTCATTCCATTATGACATAATAACCTATGTATAAAACCATTTTAAAATTTTAATGAAATATCCAAGATTCAATTATTTATTGTATGGTTTTGTATTTTACGGCAACGACCGTTTAAATAGTGTATGGTTTCAGTGGTGTTTGATGAGATGTTGTGCAAATTCAAGGAGAAACAGTGACAAAACAAAGTTACGCCTTTTGTTTACATAGTTAGCAAAATCTATTGACGGCGACTTTATGCTGTTTCCACTGAATATAATGTGACAGTGACAGGTGGTGTTCTGTCGCGCGAGAAACGAAGTCGCGGCCAGTTATGTCCGTATGCGGTAGACGTCCACGGCCTAATTTTCTGATAAAACTCGTATGAGAATATAGAAACGTTCCCTCTTCTATAATCCGATGTAATAGCAACATAACCTAGAATCATACAACTTGTCCACTGGAGGTAGGGCATGCAATACCGGGCGGTATTGAGACTCAATACCGGAATTTCGGTTTGGGTATTGGTATTTGCAATCGGTTGGCCAGTATTTCGCTCAGCGAATGAGCATTGCCATCCAGCGTGGCAATGCGGCCAGTCTTCTGGGCTCACTCCCCAATGGCAGCGATTTGGAACAAATTTATAACCTCTATAGCTTGGCAACTTACACAAGTTACCGCCAACACGAACGCTGCTCCGGAGGCTGCCTCCGTCGGTCGCCGTTCATGTTCGCGGTAACTTGTGTAAGTAGTTACGGCTGCACATAACAAAAAGCACACAGGTGAGTGTCACCAACGAAGTTGCCAAGCTATAGTTTTTATTTAATTTATAGCTTTAGTTCCTACCTAAAACAACATTTTTTTATATTTAAATTTTATTGTTTCCAAAATAAAGAGTCTTCACTGATATTGTGTTAAATTGTTTGATGATTTTAATCCTCAAAATCCTCTATAAACCGCTTAGCTCAAAATCTGTGGCTTTCCTCACGACCTTGTCACCAGAATTTACGATTTAATAAAAAGTAAACACTCCCATTTGACTAATCTTCCGTCTCTTTCCCTCCTGGACGCGCGACCTCTGTCCCTGTCGCGTTTTCAATCAAGCCAAGTCGACGTGAAAAGTGAAATCGTTTCCCAAAAGCTTATTTGATCGGACCCTCAATATTATCGTAATAAATCAGAAAATATATATGGCTGAACGACGAAGTTTAGGGACACTAGTGCTGATAAAGGGTTCCGTGTTTAAGAAAAGTTTAAAATGTTCTGTCTTGGCAAGAGCTACGCTATGTTAGTTTACGGTAGTACGGTGAAGGAAAACATTGGGAGGAAACCTCCACATTGGGGTAGCTTCATATGTAACTATGAGCCGGTCTGGTACCTTTGCCATATGGGTAACGGAGGTCAGGTGGCAGTCGCTCCATGGTAATCGGACCTGTCTTTAGAATAATTCTAGACATTTTGTTAGAAGAAAAAAAGCAGCCGTTAATGCTACAATAAAAAATCATGTTTGGCTTTAGCACATTGTTACTGTGGATTTCGATTTCTCAATACGAGTTGGGACCACAGTGCCATGCATATGGGTTGTAAGGATTCAATGGTAGATGATGCTACTACGTCACCTAGGATGACTTCACAAAGAAGGAGACTGGTTGAAAAATTGGATGACTTGAGCAACGTTTCGGTGGCGTAGTTGGTCGCCGTAGGAGATGCAGGTTCGAATCCTGCCCGAGACATATTATTTTTCAATTTTTCTCTTCTAATAAAATATTTTGAATTCGCTGGCAGCCATTAATGCTACAAAAAAAAGTTTAGAATAACTGTTAAAGCGTACGTACGTAGCGTCTCATGTATGAGAGTAGTCCGTGCCCGGTACTGGAGCGTATGCATATACATATAGGCTAACAGGCTAATAGGCATAATGATGTCCCCAAAAGATACGGGGAAAAGCGCTCGAACAAGAGAGCTATATGTAGTTATGTTACTAAGGTTATAGCAGTGAGTATACTCGACGTGATCGGCTGGGTGCTTCAGAACTTCGCTGTCTATCACGTGCCTAATATAATTAGTAATAACTATTCGCAATAAGGCATTCCTCAGTCAGGTACCATCCCAACTTCAGGCGACGCATTCGCATTCTTCCCCAAAGGGCTTCACTATGACAGACTGAACTCAAACTCAAACTTTTTTAATAATGATAGTCAGTTATCACAAGTCAGATGCTTACAGGCGAGGGTATAATATCTTTATAGGCATATTTACAATATTTTTCAAAAAAAAATTGAAATTATACAAACATATTTTAAGACTTTACTACGTTAATGTTAAATTTATTAAAGCCATATTAGATAATTACTTATATAATAAAACGCCCGCTCGACAAGCCAAGTTTTAAGTGAAGCTGAGATTGACCGATACAACGTAGTTAGTAGGTTTAATCCTCTTATTCGTTTAACTGAGTCCCAACAGGCTCAAATCCGAGTAGCCAGGCCGTAATAAGTCTAGGCTACCCTCCCACATTAATCCTCTGTGTTTCGTTTGATACACACGCTCACATAAGGACAGGTTGATCCGTTTCATCCTCCCCGCTGGTCCGCTGCTCACTCTGAGCAATCAGCGAAAAGTCAAGGTGGCCCTGGCCAAACCTACCTAGTCCGACCAAATCGAGGTGTACCGGGACAAGCGACCTGGTTCGACCCCCGGCACCCACCCAGTCCGATCCACTCGGGGTGGGCCGGGTAGCGACCTGGTTCGACCCCAGGGAACGCCACGGCCGACCACCCGGTCATACGATCACTATGCCCAATAAGGGTCGCGAGTTAGTCTTAAAAAAAATCCTCTGTGGAGTGTTACAAGTCCGGAAGAGCAGCAGGTGCTGCCCAGCCTTGGCGTCTGGGACGTCAGGCCAGCACCCCAGCCCCTGATTAGCTAGACGCTAGACAGACAGACGGACAACAAAGTGATCTTATAAGGGTTCCGTTTTTTGAGGTACAGAACCCTAAAAAGGGGCAAAATATGTCGGTCCGCACTTCTCTTCATTGTCGTACAGTCAAGGAATGTAATTTCCAACCCACCTAAGGTGGGTATAATATCATATAGTATACTGTCATCATAAGAGCTAGCTGGAGTACGACGTTACTTTGACATATCACACGCATTGTTCTGTGTCAGTAACTAGGTAACAGATTAACAACGTTGACATGGTGACCTGAAATTTGGAACGTCAAGGCACTACAAAAAAATGAAGACAGCCGCGGAATCGAAATTCGAAGAAAGTCCATCTATCTCGCTCTTGCAATATTCGAATGAATGGAACGCAGATAACGAAATTTAGATTATCGACGTGTGCGGCAGATTTCCGGAGTCTGGATTCGGAATTATTTTAAAATTTTCTCGATTGACACTGACACCAACTGATACGTATTCGTAATTAGATGAGCAAATGACTTCGCAAAGAGGTCTGTAATGTGCAGTGACAAATAATACGTATTGACATTTAAATACCATTAGGGCGATTCCGCTAGAGACGAACCTTGACATCAATTTTCAAGTCCCAAAATTTACTACTTTTTTTGATACCATCGTGTAGGGTGAGGTCTTAAATTAATTTTTATGGACTTAACTTCATATTCAGCGCTTGAAAACCTTAGCATTCTAAGATTTAGGACCAACTGCGAATCATACGACGTTGCACCCGCGATCGTTTTAACAGTGAATAATTTATTGATAGTTTCAGTTTTTAATACTTTTTTTATGTTTCTATAGTTGATTGTTTATTGTCTTTCAATATAAATAGGCAAAACATTTTAAATATTTGACAATTAAAAGATATTTCTGTTTTCCGTCCGTGCCGTCCGTTCCGTGTTGATCCGGAGAGGTGGGCCGATTTGGTTGCACCCGCGATAGCACTTTAACCCTCTCTTGTGGCTATTTAAGCATTTATTTTAAATTCTTATACACAAATCTGTAGAAAAGAGGTTAAAATGTAATCCTTAAAACAATATCTTCTTAAATATATAAAAGAAGAAACTGACTGATTGACTGACTGACTGACTGACTGACTGACTGACTGACTGACATATCAACGCACAGCCCAAACCGCTGGTCCTAGGAATTCCAAATTTAGCATGTAGGTTCCTTATAAGGTCAAAGGGTGCACTAAGAAAGGATTTTTCAAAATTTACCCCCTAAGGGGTTCAAATAGGGGTTCAAAGTTTGTATGGAGAGTCTACGATTTTAGAAGTAAGAGATTTGAAACTTCATGTTTAGACTCTTTATTAGATTACAAGAAAAGTAATTTCACCGTTTTTCGAAATTCATCCCCTAAGGGGTTTAAATGGGGGTTCAAAGTTTGTTTATCAACGCACAGCCCAAACCGCTGGTCCTAGGAATTCCAAATTTAGCACGTAGGTTTCTTATAAGGTCTAGAGGTGCACTAAGAAACGATTTTTCAAAATTCATCCCCTAAGGGGTTTAAATGGGGGTTGAAAGTGTGTTTATCAACGCACAGCCCAAACCGCTGGTCCTAGGAATTCCAAATTTAGCGCGTAGGTTCCTTATAAGGTCTAAAGGTAGGATTTTTCTAAATTCATCCCCTAAGGGGTTTAAATGGGGGTTGAAAGTTTGTTTATCAACGCACAGCCCAAACCACTGGTCCTAAGAATTCCAAATTTAGCATGTAGGTTTCTTATAAGGTCTAGGGGTGCACTAAGAAAGGATTTTTCAAAATTTACCCCCTAAGGGGTTCAAATAGGGGTTCAAAGTTTGTATGGAGAGTCTACAATTTTAGAAGTAAGAGGTTTGAAACTTTATGTTTAGACTCTTTATTAGATTACAAGAAAAGTAATTTCACCGTTTTTCGAAATTCATCCCCTAAGGGGTTAAAATGGGGGTTGAAAGTGTGTTTATCAACGCACAGCCCAAACCGCTGGTCCTAGGAATTCCAAATTTAGCGCGTAGGTTCCTTATAAGGTCTAAATGTAGGATTTTTCTAAATTCATCCCCTAAGGGGTTTAAATGGGGGTTGAAAGTTTGTTTATCAACGCACAGCCCAAACCACTGGTCCCAAGAATTCCAAATTTAGCATGTAGGTTCCTTATAAGGTCTAGGGGTGCACTAAGAAAGGATTTTTCAAAATTCATCCCCTAAGAGGTTCAAATAGGGGTTCAAAGTTTGTATGGAGAGTCTACGATTTTAGCAGTAAGAGGTTTGAAACTTTATGTTTAGATTCGTGAATTTTCGATCTTTTACTATGTGAAAGAGCCACCGGCGCAAAAGTAATGTGTGTATGTGTGTTGCGCCGATGGTATAGGTTAAAACTTCAAACGTGATTTTCCGTGCTTTAGAAGCGTTTTCAGCAGGCTGAAAGGTGATTTCAGGCCGTTTCAGAGGTGGCTCTTTCACATAGTAGAAGATTGAAAATTCACCCAAGTTGCCGTTGTTTTCAGGCGCCTGAAACATGTTTTCAGTCTGTTCCAGGACACCCTCTATCAGATGGCGCAATAACCTGAAAATCCGTTTTCAGGACCCCTTATGGGTCTTTGAACTACACTTCTGTATATGGCGAAATTTCTCGAAGGAGTGAAAGAGACAGCACTATTAGAAAGAGACAGCTATACTGAGAATGTTCGAGAAATGTGCTAACGAATACCAGTAATATATTTTTTTAGTAAGATTCCGAGACTTAAGTCCTGGATAAAAATTTTGTTGTAAGGGACTCTCCACTTTTCGACTATGTTCTTCGAAGTTTAGGTAAATATACTCTACCTATTCCGATCTCTGGTTATATTAAATTGTATATTTAAACTTTTAACATTCGAAAATCTTCACACTAATATTATAGTTAAATGTGAAAGTTTGTGAAGATGTTTGTTACTAAATTACGGGGTAACAACTGGATGGATCAAGCAGAAATTTGGCATGTAAGTAGACCAAGTCCTGGATTGAAACAAAGGATACTTTATATCCCGGTAAAGAGTTTCTTTGGGACAATAACGGGAACAACGCGGGCGAAGCCGCGGGAAATAGCTAGTTTTTATAATAAATGTTTTTCGTTTTATTAGGAGGAGGCCTTGAATGAGTCAAAATGTTGCACCCGCGATAATGGAATCGCCCATTACTGAAATAGAAATTTCGACCTTAATGCATCGTGAATGCTTAACTACATTTCAATGAAACGGATAGGAAATTAAATTCCTTGACTGTACCACAGCGTTACCTCAGATACTATCACTCGTTCCCGGATCGAATTTATATTAAAAGCGAAATTGAAGACAAAGTTGTGAACAGCTTCTACGATGACCGCTGTCAGCAAAGCTGTCGATACCGAATCAAATTGATATCACGTCACCATCCTACCCTGACCCCTCCCTCCCTCCTCCCCACCACTAACCCGAGCCACACAAGACGCGTCAGTGCGTAGGTCAGAGGTCAAGTGGGACTGGTCAAGACGGGACGAGGGTCCCGATTTCGGGAATATTTTATTATTCCGGGAAATTCGTTCGTTGAGGGAGTGTAGATGATTTTCTGTTTGGAATTTTCTAACCTGTTTTCTGCGCATTCGTTTGGAAATACTGAAGTAACGTTGTCTGGAATAGATCGCTTTTTCAATAAATATTGTTCTAGACTAAGCAATGTAATTATGGGTACTTAATAAACGACGATATACATACTTATATAAGGTCCTAATTTATTAGTTGCAGATTTTTTAACATATTATACTTTACATTAAATTAATTAACTTTAAATAGAAATTAAGAAATCTTTTCATATAACTTTTTTGATTTCATTTACCTAACAAAAAAGTTAATTATAATTTCGTCTAAAAAAAATCACCATGTGCATTATCACATGTCACAATAACACTATCTGTCATGTCAACAATTGTTTGTCGTAAATGTCGTAACGGTTCGGCGGGAAAACTGCAAATGTCATTAGAATGGGATTTATCGACGTGAAGTGGCCAGTTACAGCTACTAGAATCTGTTCAATGAGTTTTCATTTAGTAATCACATTAACAGGGTGTTATTACGTAGCAAATTTGTTTTTCCTTTTTCTCCAAAAAAACATCGTAAAAGCTATAATGTTTCATGCTTTAATATACTCCAGAGACCGAGTACTATCAGCAGTAAAAATATCTGCAACTAATAAATTAGGACCTTATATAGATAAATACACTCGCTGTCAAAAAATTCGGGTCAGTGAAATGCCGCCATATTTCCTAAAATGTTTAAAAGTTAAAACTCCCGTTTTGATCTTAAATTAATTTTAGATATTATCTGCCAAAATAACACTGAAAATAATAGCAATTTCAGGTTTAGATCGAACTCGTAAAACCCATAAAAAATAATGACGTTACTAGAGTGAAATATCATAAAAAATCACCATTTTTGGATAATAATATTTTTATAATGGGTTAGCGCATATTACTAATTCAGCCAGGTATTATGAATAGTATATTATGTAAATGAAACAAGTGTCAAATATTGAAAAACACCAATTTATATCATTGAAATTACCCGAATTCATAGTCCGTGAGTGTAGATAGCAAATATCCATGACTCAGGAACAAATATGAGTACTCGTGCTCATCACACAAATATTTGCCCTTACCAGGCTTTGAACCCGGGACCTCTAGCTACGTATGCGGTGTCACTCCCAGTAGGCTAAACGTGTCATCTAAACAGTACTTGTAATAAACAGTACATGTATTGTACCCTTTAGTTTATTTATGCCACACCTGGCCATAAAATGATGTACACAACACGGGAGGTAATAAAAAAAGACCTCGATTGCATATTTACGCCCCTCGCGTGCAGCTCGGGCCGCAAACTTCTGCGATCTCGGCCTTTCTTTGTATTACCACCCTAGTTGTGTAATGTACTATTATTCGATACATAAACATTAATGCGCTAGTGTGCGCACATTGATACACGTCCATACGTTACAAGTGGGCTACATCGGACACGTGTGGATGATAGCCTGCGTTCGACACAGTCGCTAAATCAATGTGTAGTGGACCAATCCGGTAACTACCCTTAATGTGCAATTATATGGGGGTGGTTATCTATAAACTGCAGCAACAGAACAGTTTATACACCATATCGAAATATAATGTATGGAATGTGCCAGCAATATTCGGCACCATGCCAAAGGGGCCCAATTTTTTTGATAATTTGACACTTTAGTCTTAGCTTTTTAGGTTTAATTTAATTTAAACTTAATAGCATTTACCCGCAGCTTCACCCGCGTTGTTCCCGTTACTGCCCCAAGCGAACTATTTACCGGGATAGAGGGTATCCTATGTTTCAATACAGGACTTGTTCTACTTGCATGCCTTTCAGCTCAATCCATCCAGTGGTTATCTCCTTATTGAGTAACAAACATTCAAACATATTCACAAACTTTCGCATTTATAATATTAGTATGAAGATTTTAGTTCACTAGTAGTTTTTAGATTTTCATTTAATTCAAAGAAAAAACAGATTAATTTCATATTTGGTAGGAAAAATGTATGGAACGATAAACACCTAACAAAACTGATGTTGAAATTTGCCCCATAACGTCTACTTTTTAAAATCAATACGACTTATGTATCAAGTGATGTTAATAACCAATTTAATGTATACTATGTGTGAGTCTAAAGTCATTTATAACAAATATTCATATAAAGTTTCAGTAGACGTCATTTTCGGATAGGTTGTATATCGTTTAAAAGACAATAATCTGTGATTGGTTACCGTCGAGTTCATCATTATCTGAGCAAAGATTGGACCAAAAACATCTGAACAAGACCCTATTGTCAGAAGCATAAGAACTACATCACATATTTTTTAACCCGTTCTTTGCTTAGATAATTATGAACTAGACTGTACAAACGTCCTGACGTGAGAAATTCATTTGGCGCTATAGGTTTTTCTTCAGTACTAACAAGGACCATTAAAACAAGAGGACTGTTATTCTCCATACTCTGGATTGTAACCCGACCGCTAGGGGATTTCCGGACAAAAACTAGATGGCGCTAAAAAACTAAACATTTAAAGATGTTATAATTGAACAAAGAAACATAGTCTAGTAACAATTAGTTCATAAACAGCTAATAATAAATAAATTCTAACATTTAAATACTGTGTCACGTTTGCAAAGTTGAATAATTGTAAATAATATAATTATTTTACCAAGCTTATACATAGATGGCGTTGTAAATTCGGGGAGCAGCTTTTTGTATGAAGAATGACAGTCCTCTTGTTTTAATGGTCCTTGGTACTAAGTACTAGCTCCGCCCCGTTAGTACGTATTCCGTGGGGCCGATTGTGAGCTTCAGTTACGCTTCGATACTTATTATATTTCGATGATATGCCATGGGCCCCAATAATGGAACAAACTTTAACGTTCTCAATAAAGCATATTGTATTCTACTGTTATTGCCTTTCTTTTTCTTCTTTATAGGGTTCCGTACCTCAAAAGGAAAAAAATTGAACCCTTATAAGATTTTTTGTTGTCCGTCTGTCCGTCTGTCAAGATCTTTTATTCCGGGAACGCGAAATTTGAGCCGTATACGCAAGTCTATGGACTCTAAAAGATAAAGTCCGCAATATCCACATCCACGGCAGCTATAAGATCGCCCCAATAGAAAAAAAACTAAAAGAAAAACGCGTAAGATGGTACGGCCATGTGGAGAGGCGCCCAGCAAAGCACATGGTCAAAGTAGCCCTTGACTTACCCACAACGAAACGTGGGCGGCGAAGACCGCCCGCCACCTGGCTAAGGACGGTCACCAAAGACCTGAAGGAGAAGGATCTGGACGCCCAAACTGCACAGTGCAGGTCCAGGTGGAAAAGTCACACAAGGAGAGCCGACCCCAGATAATGGGACAAGGTTTAGGAGGAAGAAGAAGATACTCAAGTCTATGGACCCTTAAAGTTGTGAAAAATCCAATTTTCTAGTTAAAGCGAAAAAATATATGGCCGTTTATGCCTCAAAAAACGTACATTTCGACTCTCTAAACCAAAATTTATTCCGTTGACCTAGAACTATGCTTTGTCAAGTATTACCGTCTTATATTACAAGTATAGGGAAAAATCTGGAAACTCTACATCGTAATTAAAACATAACAAATTTCTTTATTTATAGTACTTATCTGTACGGAACCCTCGGTAGGCGAGTTCGACTCGCACTTGTCCGGGTTTTTTCCGTACAGTGACTAAGTAATATATTTATTTCGATACAACAAATTAATTCAACATTTCCCAATTCTAGAAATATTCCAATGTATCTACCAGAACGTCTCCCGAGTGCTATTACCAACTAATATGAGACTATTGGCAGCAGTGCCAACATTGTTTTTCTATTGGTTGTATCAATTCAATATCACTTCGAGGAACAACTGTATTATGCGGTATTGCGTCGGCTGTTACAGGATTATGGAAACGTATGGGTCACAAATTTATTCCATAATTTCTTATGGCATAATTTATTGTTCATCATAGTTATCATTTTCATATCGTAAAGGCTTTTTCGTTGGGGTGAAGCCAGACGAGGGTAATTTTGGGGTATCATTTAATCGATCAGCAAAATATTCATATTTTGGTCAGCAGAAATATGTATTTGGTCAGCCAAAATAGCTAGTTGGTAAGCAACTTATGGTAAGCAAACATTTATAAATCAGGCTGCAATTAATGATATACTGATCTGCTCTAAATTATTTTGGTCAGCAAATTAAATATTTGAGCTGCATTAAGCGATCTACGGTAAATCAAATTTTGGTAAGCAATCAGTAGGTAAGCAAAATATTTCATTTTGTTCATCAAAAAAAAGGGGGCAGTAAAATCTAACTGGGCGCAACTATTCTGCCGCCAATCGTGTGCGCATTTTGTCATTCGGTAATTGTCAGCTGTCAAGTAGCAGGTGTCACTGTGATATATACAGGGTGTCACTGTGATATATACAGGGTGTCACTGTGTTATATACAGGGTGTAACTGTGATAGATACAGGATGTAACTGTGATATATACAGGGTGTCACTGTGATAGATACAGAGTGATACTGTGATATATACAGGGTGTCACTGTGATAGATACGGGACAGGATGTCACTGTGATATATACAGGGTGTCACTGTGATATATACATAGTGTCACTGTGTTATATACAGGGTGTCACTGTAATGTATACAGGGTGTCACTGTGATGGGCTCATATAAAATTGGTATTTCGATTTTTTATACATCCCATAATGTTTAGAAGTTATATTATTTATTCACAACGTGTACTTTTCGTTTTTAGGGTCAGCAAAAAAAATAACCCTAACCTACCTATTTTTGAGAGCCGTTTTGTTTTTAGGGTCATCAAAAAGAAAATAACCCTAACCTACCTATTTTTGGGAACCGTTTCGTTTTTAGGGTCATCAAAAAAAATAACCCTAACCTACCTATTTTTGGGAGCCGTTTCGTTTTAGGGTCATCAAAAAAAAAATAACCCTAACCTACCTATTTTTGGGAGCTGTTTCGTTTTTAGAGTGACACCCTGTATACATTACAGTGACACCCTGTATATAACACAGTGACACCCTGTATATATCACAGTGACATCCTGTATCTATCACAGTGACACCCTGTATATAACATAGTGACACCCTGTATATATCACAGTGACACCCAGTATATATCACAGTGACACCCTGTATATTTCAATTAAACTGCTTACAGACATGTTTTCTCTGCTGACAGTGACATCCTGTATCTATCACAGTGACACCCTGTATATAACACAATGGCACCCTGTATATATCACAATGACATTCTGTATATATCACAGTGACATCCTGTATACATTACAGTGACACCCTGTATACATATAACACAGTGACACCCTGTATATATCACAGTGACATCCTGTATCTATCACAGTGACAACCTGTATACATTACAGTGACACCCTGTATATAACACAGTGACACCCTGTATATATCACAGTGACATCCTGTATCTATCACAGTGACACCCTGTATATAACACAGTGACACCCTGTATATATCACAGTGACACCCAGTATATATCACAGTGACACCCTGTATATCTCAATTAAACTCTCTGCTGACCAATTGTAAAATCTTGCTACCCAAGTAATTATTTTGCAGCTCGACTGTTTATTAGGCAGCCAAATGATAAAAAAAGCAGATTAATATTGGTTAAAATGTTAACCGTTTTTAAACTGTTTGCTGAACAAGAGTTGCCGCCCGATTTGATTTATTGCCAGCCAAATCTTTGTATGCTGCCCAAATGATTTAACTGCTTATTTTTTTTTGCGGATCAATTTTAATAACGGCTGACCAAAAATTTACTTTCCGTAATTTTGTGAGTTGTGACTGTGTAATTTCGGTCGCGTAGAGCAAACCCTGCTTACGTCTAAAGTCTAAAACTTGAAGTGCTAGTTGGGTGAATCAACTTTTCTTTGCTTTATCCAAAGATTGCTCTTTCTCCTTATTTGTTCACTTTTTGCATGTTTTAAAATGATTTAAATTGAACAAGATCTTATATTTGGTTAGTTAAAAATAAAACTACTAAAATAAGGGTGCTAATTAAACAGACTTCTTTTTAATAGCATTATTCGCCTCTAAAAATCTACATTGCCATCTAAATTACTAAGTCAGCCACAATTACCGAGCGTCTGAATTATACTATCTTAGCCACTACTTATCTTCTATGTAGGCCACTCTAAATACAACTCAGCATGGTGGTTATTTTTTAGCATCTAAACTTGTAACATGCATTCAAGCAGTAGACATCTAAAATCTTAATATATGCCATCAAAAAAGATATGCTATTAGCTTCTAATTTTTTAACTCAGTACGCTTAAAATATAACTCAACCCACATTAATTAATCGTCAAAATTTAGCTAAAATTGTCATCTAATAGTAAATTTTGGCCACTAATATTACCTAGAAACTGTTGAGGAGAGACATAAAATTAGTCCATTACACAACTAGGGTAGTAATACAAAGAAAGGCCGAGATCGCAGAAGTGTGCGGCCCGTGCTGCAAGCGAGGGACGTAAATATGCGATCAAGGGCTTTTTTTAGTACCTCCCGTGTTGTGTACATCATTTTATGTCTATACTTGGCTAGTGACTTTCCGTATCTCCGGCGCTGCGGGAACAGCAGCCCTTCCGCCCTTGCATGACGGCGCACGGTCACTTCGCTCGGCTCCGCAGCTTCGGCTTGTTGGTCGCCTTCGGCGACCAGCCTCAGCCGCTCGCCTCACTCGTTCCCGCGCTTCGTCATGGCGGGCGAGGGCTGCTCTCCCTCCACGCCTCCGGCTTTATAAAAACACTCTAGGGCGCGCTGTGTCGGCACGCGTCCTAACCAGCGAGAGCCCTAGATTCGGATTTTCGCAGGCTAATATCGTATACATAATATTCCATCATTGAAAATTTTACATTTTACAATCCGTCATTTATCTTGGTAATTATCAAATTTAGAGAAAAATTACCCATACAAAACACGCTTATTTTAGACAAAAAAAATTTAGTTAAAATGATATTCGACAAAACAAGAGTTATGCAAATGATAATTTAGGTAAAACGAGTTTCGACAAAACAATAATTATGAAAAATGAATTTATACATATTGACTTTAGACAAAAAATTCATTATAGTAAAAGTTGTTAGACAAACTGAAATTAGACAAAAAAAATTTAGACAAGTCAAGGGAATACCTAGAAAAGCATTACAGCGCCCCCCAATCTAAATCCTATTCTCTTTCCGCACAGAGTCTAACGAAATTTTGTATGTGGAAATGGTAAAAAAGCTTCCTAACCCAAAACCTCGTACAATTTCGTACGAGCCTAATAGTGTCCTCGTACCTCGTACAGCAGACCACAAATCTCGTATTTGTACAAGGAACCTCGTACGTCTGGCAACCCTGGTGACTAACTCGTCGGTACATGAATGGCGCTCTCTGATTGGTGCAAATGGCCGGTCACTGTCGTCTCGCGCACTCGCGCCAAATTTTGAAGTGGCTATTTTCTCGATAACAGAATATGATGTATTATTTTACATGCTAAGTTATAATAAATGATGTTGTCAATGGAAGCTTGAATTATATTTTTTTGAGGACTTTGTGTTGAAGCCGTAAAACGTAAAATGGTGATGAAATGTAAAATCCATGGCTGAGTTAGTAAATTAGGTGGCAATATATAAACAAGAAGGCAAGTTAAGATAATTGTTGATCTTTGTTTGACGCTTTCTAAAGAATATTTAGTTGGCGTTGTAAAAGAGACGAATTAATTTATTAGAGGCTATCTCATTTTCCCGTTGCTTAGTTATAAAATGAGAAGTTTGAGCACGTGGCCAAGAAATAAATCTGCGGCTTGACTTATAATTTCCCCTAAAATAATCATTTTTTATAATTAAATATTACTATGATACTATAAGTGAGATCCTGTAATTGGCTCTTTATTACCAGA
Source organism: Eudemis profundana (assembly GCA_947034925.1). NCBI lineage: Eukaryota > Metazoa > Arthropoda > Insecta > Lepidoptera > Tortricidae > Eudemis > Eudemis profundana. The sequence goes on along the minus strand of OX344816.1, from coordinate 16,855,286 downwards.
TAAGTCATTATTGATATAGTTTAAGCTGTTGGTTCTCCATGTAAATAAAATAAATAAATAAATAAAACTCGTTTATAACAAATAAATAGCGGACGAACCCTTGTTTTCATACAAAAGTGGGGGACAGCTATGTCCGCTGGGTCATTGCTTATAAACAAGTTATAATAAACAAATTATAATAAAAAATATTTGCATTACGTAGCTTTATTATCTGTCTTTTAAATGAGCATACACTTTTTAAAAAAAATATCCCAATAAAGATTTCCTTTTAATTTTAGTCCGAGAAGCTGAAATTTTGTTGACAAGGAAAAGTTAATTCAAACAATTCTAACTCGCTCGAGTTCGCCGGTGGCTTTTCGGCGTCAACATGGGCAGAGCCCGGACTCTCAGCGGTACCTGTCTCATTTGTTGGTATAAAAAGCACACACCTACATAGATTAGGACGTAATGGGGCGAGGGGCGTAATGGCCCGTGCATCTACGCGGACTGAATCATGCATGCGGTCGGCAGGTGCCAGAGGGGATTCACAATCCCGCCGTCATATCGTGTCTTATGTTACTTTTTTAACTAATCATTGAAGGATATATTTCAAACTAATAACCATACAAAAGAACAAAAACTAAACTAAAATGAAATATACTATAAACTAAAACTAAAATAAATCTAAAAATGGCCTTTGTTGAAGATGCTGGCCGCCTTTCCTCGCTGGATTGTGAGGCTGACGCGTTGAGCCGCTCAACGCGTCAGCCTCACAATCCAGCGAGTATCCCGGTATCCGGGCCCTGTTACTCATACTCATACTCATTTATTGATAATATTATAAAATATTACATGTCAAGGTTTTGTGGTTATAATTATGTAAATTACAATTATTATTTTATGGAGTAACAAATTAGATTACTTATCTTAATATATGTAGATATTTAGGGTTAGATTATTTAATAATATTATTAGTCACATCAGCAGTTAGAATGAAAGAATTCATGTATGTCGTAAAAGGCTTGACTACTAAGCCATTTCTTTAATTGATTATAGAATGAGTTTGTGCATTCCAGAAGTTTAATGTCAGGTGGTAATGCATTATAAATGTTGGGACCCACGACATTCATTGTCTTGGAGGACTTGGTCAGCCGGTGACTCGCGGGCAAAAGGCGTTCCTTACTTTCTAGACGGGTGCGAGTTAGTTTGCTGTTGTTAAATGTGTGTTTATTGTTGTGTACAAATTTTGCAATGTCAAAGATGTATTGTGACGGTAGTGTTAGAAACGATAAACCCGCCAGTTGAATGAAAAACCGAAATACAAACAACCACTACCCCGCGAAGTAACCGCTTACCAAGACCGCTTGTTTACTACGGTTTAAGAAAACTAACATAGCGAATGAGACCAAAGGCAATGCCATAATAAAATAAACCAGATAAGACGCTGTTACGAGCACTATCGCGGCATTTGCATGGAGACAGCCTGCGTAATGACAACGGACTTGCTCTTATCGCACTATTTCGCACTGGTTTGTTAGAACAGAAAAACCGATTTTACGGTAACATTTTACATATTGTCTGATTTTAAGTGTATGTTTTTTTATAGGGGGCAAACGAGCACGGGTTAGTACCGAATCGTCTGTGTAGCACAATGTCCTGGGACGCGAATTGACCAAGAATTAAAGGGTAGTTCTCTGCGATTTTTTACCGTTTTGCTTGCTTCATTACCATCGCCACTATTATTGGCCGTTTTATAAAAGCAATCAGGATCATTATGATAAAAATACCAGAAGGACGCGACTTTTACAAGATAAACGAAAACGACTCCATAGTTTATAGGGAGCTCATCCATGATGTGGCGATGGTAATGATGCTATTGGTGCGACTGTTTAGTCGCAGAGAACTACCCTGAAATGTCAGTCGTCCAATCTGGGGGCACGGCCTCCCGTATTTTTGTACTGGCTAAAGCTAGAACCCTGAATTTTCAGGGATATATAAGACTTAACTATTTTCTCAATAACATTCAATTTGAACGTGTAGTTTAAGAACTATTAAACGTCCTTAGTTTTTTCACTGACTGACTGACTAATCATCATAATTCTAAGATACTTCTAGCAGACTCTCAAACTCAAACCGAATTTCGGCTTTGATCTCAATTTTAGCCGAAATCAGAACCGAAACCGAAACTTCCATATAAGGTCATGTTTTCATAGGAAGATACAAAAATACAGGGTGAATCGTGAATCGTAACCACGTTTACCGGTAAAGCTACTTAAGACTAATACAGAGCACTAGCGTTAATTACAATTAAATACCCGCTTAATTAATTATGAACAAAACGGTGGAGGCGCTTATACCATTAATCGTAATAAAACTGAATTATTTTACGAGTAAATACGATTTAAATAGGTACTTATGTTGACAATGTCGACGATGTTGACATTATTGACAATACGTGCCAAAATTCTATCGAGCCAACTTCAATATTAGGAGGTTGGATATCTAATGTTGAAATTTTCATGACAAGTACGAAATATGAATGTAGGGTGACAACGAGATTTTAAAAATTAGGATAAATCAAATTAAAAGTGGACAAAATAAAAACGTACTTAATTTAGGTTTAAAAGCATTGTAAGTTATTGTTAACTATGTATAGACTACAAAAAAATTATTACGATTCACGATTTAAAATTCACCCTGTATATTATAATTATGTAATTTTTGAAAAAAAGGCTGTCCGATTGCAGTTCGAAACCAATCAAATTCAGTTTCGGTTTCAGCCGGATGGCAGCCGACACCGAAACTATGCCGAAACCCGTATTTTTGCCGAAACTACAGTCTGTTCCTTATAGGAATAGACAGAAGAAAAAAAAGGTTCTTTATAGTGCCGGTTTTAGGTTGACATTCAATAAATGACATATCTAAAGTAGATGCTCAAAAATAAAATATTGATGATGTCCATACTTGTTGGTTGGCTGAAAGTAAAAAAGTGGTCTTATAAAATACCCAAAGAGCCAGAGATAAGCAACAATCAATATATGAGACAGCTCAGAGCTGTCATTATTATGTTGTACTATCAAATAGTTATATCGAATTTGTATGTTGTTTTAGTTATATACTGTTTCTGTTATAGTTTGTTATTCCTAATTAATTGATGAATAATATGGTTATTTGTAACGTTCAATATGAGTGATTCTGTGGGGCAGTGGAAGACAGTGTTTTGTGAGGTAGTGGAGGTAGATCAAATATATTATTACAACGTTAAATAAAATGTTTGGAATCCCTGCTTCTGTGTCCCTCTAGACTCTATTTTTATCCGGTACGAACTATAGGCCGATACCGAAACCGAAATTTCGGTCGGACTCTATCTCAAAGTTTAAATTGACTACTGAATTTTATCCTTCCCTTTAATGGCGCCAATTTTGGAATTTAATTAAAAGTCGGAGCATAAACTTTAACGCTTTTTAATATCGCCGATCACTCAGTACGCCAATTTAGCTAAATCATAAGGTTCCCGTTATTGACTATCGCTTATCAGTCATAAATCACTTACCAGACTTGTCATGAACCCTAACTCCTTATTATAAGGACTAAAATCAATCATTATCTTATAACTAGACAAATTGCAGCCTTAACATTAAACGGTTCTAACTACAGAAAGACTTGGAAACAAAAAGGAACTGTAATCCGTTCGTCATAAGGTTAGAAGTCGAAGTATTCTATTAAATAGATGTCGTTCTTTTGTTTGAAACGTGAGCGATCGGATTGGGGAAATGCTAAGCGAATTTGTGACTTATCTGATGGCAAGAAGGTTAGTTTTTATTTGGATTTAGAGGAACGTATGTGCTGCGAACAGAGCAAATATTCGCGAATCACTCGCAAGACATTCATTATGATGTCACACGCATAGTAGCGGTGCTAGAAGTAACAGTATACACCATGGGCCCGAATAATCAGACCAGTTTTAACCACATATTCCTGATGGTGTTACAAGTAAATAGCGTTATATCAACATAGGTCGAACTTTGTCATTTTACATTAATAGTCTTATGGAACAAAATAAATCAGTTAATTCAGCCTCTCCTTATAAACATGTCCTTTCTTGAGGAAAATATATCAAAAAGGAAAAAAAAGTCGCTTACCATCAAATACTGCGAAGGTTAGGTAATTGGTGTTTAGTTAAAAGATTAAAAAATACAATAGTAAAAGTATCTTAGTCATATTCGTTACAACCTTGGGAGTTTTCATTTAAAAAATAATGAAGATCTCGGAAAGTAAGCGATTTTTTACTCCTAATAGTTGTTAGAATCTATAGGTAAAGTTTGTCGGGTTGAAATGAAATGAAATGAAATAATGACTGTAATGACCAACGTCCACGTGTATACGACGTTGTTCAACACACTTGCGAATAAAACATAGTATTCGCTAGGCTGTCACATTTGACTAGACCCCCCCCCCCCCCCCCCCATGGGTGTGACTTACTAATATGGATGACCCCTTTATGGTCAGGTTCAGGTTTGACGTAAAACAACAACTTCGCCAACTGCGAACGCCACTCGATCAGTGCGAATGTAATGAACCAAGTGTGTGATCACTTGATTCTACCGTTTCATTCCATTTTGTTCTTTTACTAGTTTTTACCCACGGTTTCGAGAGCAATCCTTTTTTTTCAGGGCTTTTTTAAATTTCAATTGAATCCCCTTCCAGCCACCGTACCTCCGCGACGATTCCTAGATCGGGCTACGGCACTTTTGATTCTAACGCAATTACAGAGTTCCGCTTTGATGTCCGCTAAGCTAATGTCTCCCGCCGCTGAAAGCCCCTAAAATCGGAAGCGATTCAAAGCTAATACAATTTGGCTTTTTTATTTACCCTGATTGGCTGCGAGGTATTTTGGGGATATTTGAAGATGCAATGTAAATTCAGTTCGACCGTTTGATAACATACGACATTTGAATCCGTTTCAAACAGATCCATTCGTTTTAAATCGTATTTTCGTTGACAAAGTTGACATTTAGTAACCTCAAAGTTGTAAAAGTGCCCATTTGCGGGTTAAAGTTAGTTTATTAGATTAAATTAGATACATTTTAAGAAGAATAATGAGTGAAGGTCGTTGTCAGACCGTATCTCCCTACTACTCGGTTTGCTTAGTCGCAAAGCTCGACTCACGTATTATATGAGCCACGTCCGCGGCGCCACCTGGCGGGACTGTGACGCGGTATGGTAATGCTTTGTTAATAACGCGCCAAGGAAAATACGCGGCCCTTTTTGGTTTTTACTACTAGATTTTGATCAGTTGTATTTTTG